>OMLB01020012.1:0-12063 GCA_900302555.1 Myripristis jacobus
CCCCATCCCCCAGCCACTTGGCTTCAACCGTTCCCCTCCAGCCGTTTCGTTGTGTGTCAAAGCAACAATCCCCACAGACTCCTCTTGGGCCTTCTGCCAAGGAATGAAGGACATGATAGATAACAATGGAGGGAAGACGAGGGGTTCAACGGCGCTTTTGTCAGGAATCTCTCAAGGAGCTGTTTCAGGGAAAGACATCTTCAGCAGCAACGACGAGGAGCGCAGACACAAACTGACACTTTTACCTCACATGGCATGGAATGTCAGGCTTAACAAGTCATTTAATCTCATGTTTTGTTTTGTTTTTTATCTTGTTTTTCATAGTAAAAGACGAAAAAACACTGCCAGTGGGATGAGATAATCCCACTTGGTGCCAGTGCAGTTTCACTTGTTTCAGGAATTTTAAATATGTTGAAACAAGGCAGAACAAGGCAGATTAGCCCACTATTATAATCACATGTATATTCAAGAACAATTATTTAACAAGTTGATTAGCTTTCAGAAAAAAAAGCCATTATCACATCCTACTGCAGGATTTTTTCCACTCATTTTAAGAAAAACAAAACTTTAAGATTGAATATGACATTAAACGACTTGTTACGAGGGAGATTTTTTGCAGTGCACAGAAATCATATTTATGGGAAGGCGGGAAGGTCATTGAAAGAGACTTCTCTAACAAACTGATGGAGAGGGAGAGAGAGAGACAGAGAGAGAGAGAGAGAGAGAGAGAGAGAGAGAGAGGGGACTCCACACTTGAATGCTTTGCTTGCATTGCACTTTTTTCTCGGCCTCTCTCTTGGAGCAAAGTGCCATTGGAAATATAGACAGGCTCAGTCAGCCATCTTAATCCCTCTCCCCTGTCCATCTCACGCTCACTCAATCCACCCTGACCCCACACACACTCACACACTCTCAGTCTTTCACACACTCATCCACACACACACATACACACACAATCTTTCACCCACTCCCTCCCCTAGGCCGGCCACTTGATGTGCCCCAAGCCCCCCCTTAGAAAAGAGCTCGAGGCAGAGAGAATCTCTGTCGGAGGGGTGTACAGAGTGAGATTTGGGAGTTTGTAAAGGTCAGCGCGGACTTTGTTCAATCTGAGGGTTTATCTCGGCAACAGCAGCGCAGGACAATGGGGCCGCTCGCCGCGCGACAGAAACCCAAGCTGTGGCAGCTAAATTACTTCACTGATAAGGCCGAATTAGAAGCACTGGGACCCCGGAGGCCAGGAAAAGAGGAGGAGGGAGCGAAAACAAAGGAAGCGGAGAAGGAGGAATAGAAGGAGGCCACAGAAGGTTAGGGAAAGGGGATGAAAATCAATGAATCTGAAAAAAAGAGATTTGACTCTGCAAGCTGGCCATAATTAAAACATATGTTCAAAATCTCATCACAAAAGCAAACTAATCTGTATTCGATATTGCAGTCACAATGCTCTTCTGTCTGCAAGCATTATATCAGGACATGACGGAAATATTTACATGTGTGTGTCTGTGTGTGTTTATGTGTGTAAGAGTGCCACTGGACTGAACACTCAGTGAGAGATGCTCAGAGGGCCCTGTGGTGATCCATCATGTGAAGATAGAGGGCACTACCACTATGTGTGTGTATGGGTGTGTATAGTACAAAAGACAATGTACTGTGTGTGTGTGTGTGTTACCGAGGGAATTGTGACTTGACTTTGTGTTTACACATGTATTCATGTTTGAGAAAAAAGGAGGGTGGCAAAGAGATACAAAGAAAGAAAGACAGAGCACAGAAGGGGAAAGAGAGGTGGAAAAACAGAAGGTGATGGTGAGTCATCTGTATCACACACACACACACACACACTCCACAGGAGAGGAAGAAGTGAGAGGGCTGAAAGGTTGGAAAAGAGCTGACTTCGTTCTGCTTGGGGTAATTTTAGTAGATATCTTGCCCCCAGTGTGGCATGTGTGTGTGTGTGTGAGAGAGAGAGAGAGAGACACAGAGAAGAGAGAAAGAGTGTATCCATAGGCCCTTTCACCCTTTTACACAGCCTATTCAAGGCGTGACTGTTGTGCTGTTATTCGGACTCGCCGTTCTGTGTAAGACGTACAAACAGACTGGCGTGGCATTGTTGTTCCAGGGTTGAGCTGGCAGCAGAGGTAGCCAGTCTGAATCTACATCTGTTTAAAGAGAAGAGTATGGCACGAGCCACCGACGCTCGTTGTGGTATTTCCGTGTCACACCTCTGCTTCTGAAACACTGGCATACTGACTAAAATCACACACTGGGAATGTAAAGTGGTAAAAAAAAAAATACAAACCAAAAAGAAAAAAACAAGAAAAAACAAAACAAAAACAAAGCCTGCATAAAGACAGGTCCTCATTCCAGCAAGTATGTGGGGATTTCTGTAAAAGTTCTGTCTCTGTAAATCTGTGTGTTCATATATCTCTTGGTGTGTTGCATATTTTCACATTTTTGCGCAGTGTGTATGTGTGTTTATTCTCTCTCTCTCTCTCTCTCTCTCTCTCTCTCTCTGTTTGCCTCTCTCAGCCGTCCACTCTACACTTAAGGCACTTACCAGCGGCCTCACTCACAAAGTAGCATTGTAAGCTCTCGGCCAGCAGAGGGGAGCAGGCTTTGTCACCAGACACATTCCAGCTCAATAAATAAAAGCAGTTTCAATCCAACATTTGAAAACTGATATCCAAAAAATACATCTATGTTTAAAAAAAAATCAATATATACAATGTAAGAAAGGTAATTATTGTAATTTTAAAAATCTGTAGGTGACTTTAGCCTCTGGTTGGTAGATCAATAACACCTTTACATACAGTGCATGCTGATTTTATGGAAATCAGTTGTTCTTCTTATATTATTACCCTGTCTACATCATGATACAGACAGCACTGAAATCAGCATCATATTTTGAAATAGATACAATAGGCACTATTGTTACCTGCAGGTAAGGGTGGGGGCCATTTTTCCCAACACTAATACGCTCGCTCTCTCTCTCTCTCTCACACACACACATACACACACACACACACACACACTAACTACGACAATGCTTTTGTTCTGTCAGTTGGCATAGCTTCCGTATCACATGGCTTGGTCCTAAGCGCCTCAGAGATCTAGACTGTTTTTCTGCTTTTATCGTCCTCCTCCTGTGGTACCGGGTGGCATGCTGGGTGCCGCTGCGTACCAGCTGCACAGACATCAACTCACCTCACCTCCAGAAAGACTGACACAGAGCACAATCATATGATAGATATAGTGGACAGGAGGACTGTGGGTCTTGAAGCACTCTGGCCATGAAAAAAAAAAAAATAAAGATTTGCATGTTAAGTCAACCTCTCTGACCTCCTGTCTCTTCTTTGACATCTCATTTGATTCCCAGATTAATGTTGCTCATAATGAACTATGAATCAGTCTTCCTTTTTGTTGACTAGTTTGTTTGTTCATTTGTCACATGTGGAATGTTTTTTGACAAATCTCACCACTTCATTCAAGACAAAACAATACACTGGCTGCTCAAAGAGACAGGGACGCTAAAACTATAAAACTACAGCTCAAAAGAAAGTGATATGTATGTCACTTACTGCCCGTGAGGGACATGGCATCATTCATCCTGTCTTTATATATTTCTGTTTTGTTTTTGCTGAAGTGTAGCAGAAGCCATTGCAGAAGTCTCTCACATTGCATGCAGCCTGGAGGTGACTGCTTCTCAGTTCTTGACATTCAGAAATAAAGCAACTGTCATCTAGCAAGCACGCTGTAAAGATCTGTGTTTTTTAGATGTCTGTCCCACTGATTATAAGTTGAAGTTTTTTCAAGCATTTCTAATACTTATTCTCACTATTTCTGCAGTTTATGGAGAAAAACAGAATGATTTTGTGCAATGATTGAAATAGCCTTATTCCCACTGATTAGAGATTAGCATTATAGCCCTCTAAAAATCTTGACCTCCCCGTTTCATCTGAAGATAAAAAGTGCATACATCATCTAAACTGACAATACACCACTTCACCAGTGCTTGACGATAGCCATTAGCAACAAAAAGCACTGTCACAGTGACTTGTGTGCAGAAGCATGTAATAAAAATAAAATGAGGCAAGGATATCGCCCATAATGAAATGTCTGGGATACATCTGTTTGAACTGTTATTAGTCATCCTGACACAAGACCTCATACTAAAAATGAGATATTACACCAAAACTGGTGAGGTACTGCTTTGTTTGAAGGAGATCTGACAGATTTAGGATTATGTGGAGGGTGGGATGGTGCCCAAGATGATTAACAGACAGCAGCGCACCCATGTATATGCTGCACAGCACACACACACACACACACACACACACACACACACATAATAACACCTCAGCAAATCTTGACTCTGTCAAGAGCTCCTTGCCGTCTCACACAGACAAGACTCCAGGTCTCACTCCCAGTGACAGTGGTGGAGAAAATGAGCGAAAATCACTCGAGCGACTCCGGAGTCCTTCCAAAGTAAAGACGGCACGGCGTGTTCGACACTTCAACAATTCAACACTGTTTTTACATCTAATGTCGTCATCGTGCTCAGCCTTTCACTCTGCTCTGTTATTCTAAATGGCCAAGTCCAGGAAAGAATAACATGGGAGAATGTCTTTTTCCCGCCTGCCAGTGTGTCTGTATGTTTATGCACGCCACGTACATGTGTGTGCACGTACGTGTGCTCATGTACATGCGCATGTGTCTTTTTGTACCATGCACATGAAAATCCATACAGGGGCACTTGGAGCTGCTGTTTTAATTACAACCAAGAAAAAGGAGAGGAAAGTGTTAGCCAAAGTGCATTATTTCTCCACCCCAAATTCTACACCCCAGTTTTTTTGGCTGTGCGGTGCACAGTATCTGATTATGGAAAATGGTAATCACAAGAGCCACAGGAACCTGATTAATACGTCGCCACCTCCCGCCTGATTCATAAAAATGTTAGGAAACACTAGGAGATTGAAAGTCTTTTTTGTTGCTGAGGGGGAGAGAGAGAGAAAGTGCGAGAGAAAGTGAGGGAGCAACTGAGAGAGAGCAAGAAAGAGAGAGAAGATGTGAGGTGATGACCAACATGAGTTTTACATTGCAGGGCTGTGATAAATCTCTGTGAGAGTATGATGAAGGAGATATACATGTTTTTGGTTTCTCCTAAGGCTGTCATTGAGCTTCTATGACATCTAAACACATACAGACACGTACATACTCACACAATCACAAATACACACGAGGCTATGCAACCTTTGAACACTCAGAATCAAGTCTCTGTCAAGATGAGCCTGGCTTCATGGCTAATTTACATATTTGCAGGAAGAGCTGGTGAAGCGGCAGAGGGTAATAAGTGGCCTCTGAGTCCGTATTTCCTAGAGAAAGCATGAATCTAATCAACACCATAAACAGCATTTGACAAATGTCATCATTTCCCATTGCGGCACAGAGCGGTGTCATTGTCTGCTCTTGCCCTTAGGGCTGAACTGATGGGACTATTCATCAGGTCAACGATGAACGATGGGGTTTCACCAGATACATGAAGGAAAAGGAGGGGGGAGAGGAGGAAACTGGGCAGGAGTTACCTGTGCTTGGCCACAGAGGACTGATGGACCGATGTGGAGATTTTTAAATTAATGTTTAAAGCATGTCTGCACACAGAAACTTCATGCAATAAAGGATAGCATTGTGGAGGAGATGCGTGAGGAGACTTGGAGGGGGGTTTCAGGCAGACAAGAGATTCCATTGAGATGGCTTGGCTGGACTGGCTGAGGTCTGAAACCAATGACCAAGTAATAACAGCCCAAATCCCAGGGACAATATTTGTCAAGTTCCCCTCTCCTCAAAGATGGATGACTTTGCCCCATCCAGTTCCTTGAGAGCCCGCGCACCTTTCATCTGGGCCCTGTGGATTAATTTATTAACTAATTAACAGATGTTGGTAACGAGTTATGAACAAATGATAAGGCATCAGGCCTCTAATTAAACCTGACGTTTAATTTGCTGCCCTGCTTCCTCGTTATCAATTACTGTGTTCAGTGAAGATAATTGACAACGGTTTGCACTGGGACACAAGAGACACGTCCTTTACAGTTCCTTAAAAAAGCCCTGTGCTGCTGTGGTGTTTCTAGGGGCAACGACGACCATATGTTTAATATTAGATGGAATCTGTTCCACTGGAGTACTCCGAAAGCTGGGAAAATTGGATTAAATTGGCTAATGGTATGTTTAAAACCTACATAAAATGAACGTGAATGGAAGATATTACAGCGCCCAGGCCCGGGACTTGTGGTGTTACGCTCTCTCTCCGGTGTTTTTGCTCCGTGTGTAAACTTGGGGTTTCTTTCAAAGTCAAGTAATGATGACAGAAAACCACACACTGTTGGTCAATACTGTTATTAGAAACCACAGGATTGATATCCCTTTCATTACAATGTGGGAATGGAAGCACACGTGCTAAAAACACTCCTTACATTAAGACAAAATTACCAACCTTGAAAAAATTGCAGCCATGTATAGACGGATAGAAAATTAAATTTTTGAACAACTTCACATTCAGATAACAGTGATAGTGGGTAGAATGGGGAAAATGCAAAATCAAGATGTTTCATTTATTTGTTTCTTTGATGTTTGTTCTTGTATTCAACCTACAAAATACTGTGAATTGTGTCAGTACAAGATAAAACCGATTTGGTCATTTTGTGTTAAACATCAATAAGAAATTATCCTACAGTTTCCATTTAAACTAAATCCTGGTAGGCAAAACTAAATGGACTTGCCATTTTTCATGTTAAGTGGCTTAAGGAGAGGCTCTCTCCAGAGCTCATCAGAGCACGGCCTTGATTTGATTACTAAAAGACATGATAATCACCCCATTTACCTAAAGAGCTTCACTCATGCAGGGTAGTCTTATACAATGGTCTACACAGTAGGGGTTCAAGTCAACTGGAAATAATGTTGAGGCCAAGACTGGAAATAGAAATGGGTGATGTAACAAATGGGCTCATATAGGTTTAAGGTTTGATGTGTTAAGGACAGTGAAGACTTTCTTTCCCTAACATTGACTGACACCCATAATCACAACAGCAGGACATGGCTGTCACTGTGGGAACATTACAGAGCATATTAGTCAAATTGAGCAGGAAACCACTCTCACGTTATCTCGCTCACTCTCTTTCTCTCTCTGTCTCATACTATCCATACCCTTGGTGTGACTACTATCTCCTGGCAGTCCCTGGCAGTTTCTGCCCTATCAGTTTGGTACCAGTCACCCTCTGGGCCAAGCATCGAGATAAAGATGGAAGGCAAACAGATCAGACAAGTTGCAAACTGCACCTTGAATGCCCTATAGGGATATCTGGCTGCATAAGGACTTAGCCATCCGCCCTCCTGACAAAAACACAAAAGGTGAGCAAACAGTTTAGGAGGCAAGAGGTGGGGTCAGGACAGATAAGTGTCAGGGCGCGCCAGGACTTCTTCTCCCCAGCATTTGGAGACAAGGACGTTAGCTTAGCTTTGCGATTAGGTGGAGGACAAAAGGAGCAAAGCGTCAGCATGAAAAGCTACTTGTCAGGCCAGAGATTTAATGCCTAATGAAGGGTGAGGGAGATGCATGATGCCATGGCTGGATGGGTATCTGTCACGTAGGCCCTTGGCGGCATGAGAGTGCCCGCCAGACGTCTTAGCCTATCACTATGTCAATAACAGGGTAAACAGAAGAGCTAGCATAGTTTTCCCCTCTTTCCACACATCACTGGATGAATGATACTGATATGGAAAATCACCCCACACCACAAAAAGTAAACAGAAAAAGAATGAGGGACAGAGAGAGAGAAAAAAAAGTTTGCCTGGCAACAAAGTCATCCCAAGGTCCACTGCTGCAAACAAGTCACTCTGAGACAAACATGGCTCCGGGGGTGACATGGACGCTATGATATATGTTTTTTGTGTGTGCAAGCATATGTGCTGACCTTGTTCAAAGGTTCAACATCAAAGCACATCCCTAACATCAGAATGCACAATGTGCCCTTGGTGTATCCTTCTCCTCATGCCTTACAATGAAAGATAACTCTGTAATCGATCGGCATTTGGACATTCAAGTGTTGGATTGTGTACCATTTACTTTCTGTGGAGTGATACCAAATCAGTTACAAGAAAGATAATTACAGTTTGAGGAAGAAGCCAGTAAATCGTCAAAAAAAAAAAAAAAAAAAAAACGACACCCAGGTGACTCCATCTTCACATGCTGGGCAAGATTTCTCAGCGAACATCTGATACATGTGTTGACCTTCCAGCGAGTGCTTCATGAGATAGCAAACACTCAAGCTGGAGGAACAAAAGATAGCGAGAGATGACAAAGGTAAAAGGTGTTGGAGGCGTGACAAAAGCCATGATTCAGAGGTGTGAGGACACACCTCGCGGTCACGGGGTAAGGAGAACGGAGAGCAAACACCATTAATATTGCTTTGGGAGGGCTTGGCCGTGCTGTTTGTTAAGCTACGCAAATGTTCTCTATAAAACCAGAATGAAGAGATTTGATTTTCTCTTAGTTTTCTCTTAGTTTTTCATCTTCTAACAGGCCAGTTTTAAGGTTGTGTGATCTCTCTGACTGTAAAGTTGCAGTTAATGCACCTGTTAACATGCACACACCTCCTCCAAACGCACACACTTGCCCTCTCTCCTGCCATCTGCACACACAAGGGAGTGAGATCAGGCAGTCCATTCAATGCCAGTCAGTGAACAGCACAATACCTCCAGCCATTGTAAAGTGACATGCCTCTATCAATAGGCGAGTCAGACCAATCTACCAGCCAGATAATAGCAGCAGTCACTCTGACAGCAGATCCCCACACTGGACTCTCTGAGGGCCTCTCCTCACTTCGCCCGCTCAGGCCTTCCTATCCAGGGGGGGTTGGCAGCCTCACACGCTCACACACACTCTCACACACACATATATGCTCAACCTGGGGCCCTAGTGTTCTATCATGTTGTGCTAAAGGGGGAGCATAATGGTTTTTAAATGGATGACTCGGTGCTGGCCCAGGGAGGGTGTCTGAGACAGAGGAGAATGGCCATGGCCCGCAGCAAAGCAGCTCTTAGATTGAGCTGTCCGTCTCGCTGAAATGAGTCTGAGTTAACACCTCTTCTAGTCCCCGACGCCCCGGGACAGACAACACTAGGCTTCCTCTCCGCCATTCTCTTTCTTCTCTCTCCCCCTCTCTCTCTCTCTCTTTCCGTCTCTGTGCATCTCTCTCCACCAATCTAGACTTCACAAGCCATCCACTCAGATATCAAAAAAAGGCACCACAGCATACAGCAAGTGATTGTTAGAGTTGTATGGCTCAGTTGGTAGACTGTGGTGCTTGCAAAGCCTCTGTAATGAGTTCTTGCCAGTGTTAGTAAAAAAAAATCCACAAAAACACAGTCGATGTCGTTAAATCTGTTTTGGATACTAGTGTGTAACGTTGCAGATGTTGTATATCATCACCGTCGGGTGAAAACCTTGTAACTCAACTTTTACTTTTGAGAAACAAAAATGAATGGTGGTACAGCTAAAAAACAAGGTTGTTTTTCTCGGTTGATGAAATTTTGGAGATACAAGGTTTTCACCCAACAATATTATAAGATGGAAGCATAATCAAACTATAATCACAGTAATAATCACACTCAGCACAATCCAGTTCTCTGTCCTACCAAAAAGAGCTCGGCTGTAACGTATGAGGTCTTGGTTAGATAAGATCGTATTTACACCATGGGAATCCCAGATCACATCACTTATTATCTTTCATAACACATCTCCCTGTTCTGGCTGGGGACTGGTGGAGGACATACACACACACACACTACACACACACTAACAGCTTTAAACTTCTCCTGTGTATCTGAGGCTTTAAGATCTCATTTTTGCTTTTTAATTTATTTCTTACTATCTGACTCCTCTCATCCTTGTTTCACACCCTCATTTCTCATAATGCACTACATCACTTTCAGTCTTTCTTCACTTAGACCTACTTCCCTCTCTCTCTCTCTGTCCCAATCACTTTCTATGCTGCCTTTTCTCTTTCACTCTCTCTTGCCTGTCTATTTGTCTTAGACCAGAGGCAGTAGATGAGTAGAGGGGTAGATGGTAAAAGGAGTGGGGGGTGTTCGGGACTCCTCAGGGAGTCTGTTGATGACTATCAACAGGCTGACTGTTATGACTATTTGTGATAAGAGTCTGGGAGAGAAGAGCCCCTGAAGGCTCCTAGCCACAAACGCAGACAGGATGTCTTAAAAAATAATATAGCCTGAGCTGAAGTCAGTCTTTTACCAACCATGCAGGGGGACGATTCAGAAGAGAAGACAGGAAAGACCCGGGAAATACAGGCAAGGACCAAAGCTGTTTTAAGTTGAAGGACAAAGAGAGGCTGACCTGGGGCTAACAGCAAAGTACGCACAGAGTAGAAAAAGACAAAACAGCAAAAATGGCACCCCAAAAACAACCAACGCCGCTCCAAATCCATGTGCCACAAAGTGACGTGGGATTTGGAATGTGCTCCCCATTTCGTCTCCATACCTTCATGAATGGTTTATTGATCTAAGATGGCTGATATATCACATAAACAAAGATCCCAGAAGAAGTGACATGGTGATCTGATTACTGCCGTGGTCCTAATTTAAAGAGCTAACTGGCTATCTTCCCACATCAGTCCATTCATCACGGGAGGCCCGGAAAACTAAGCACCTTAAACAAAAGTCCAACAATATGCTGTGTAGATGTAAATGCTTTTTTGGCAGGAGGAATGGGACTTGTAATCAGAGTGTATGTTAGGGTATTTCTGGGTGTGTTCACGTGTGTATGTTTGTGACTGAGAGCATCTTTAGGGCTGTATCTGGCTTTTTTTCCAGTAGTCCAAAGAGCTGAATCTTAGCTGATGAATATGCATTAGTATGGTGTCTGGGGAGAAGTGGGGAGAAGGCGATGGAGTGCATGAGAGCAGGAGGGGGGAGTGTGTAGCTTTTGGAGAGGTGCCCTTTGCACCCAAAACGGCTAGCCATAATATGAACTTAAAAAAGGAAAACGTTTGGCGTGGCACACTGCCATGTAGCGTGTGCCTTTGTGCTCTAATCGCCTGCATGCTCCCACAACTGTTAAGAAGAAAACAGAGAGAAAAAGAAATAGAAAATGGCATTAGGTGGAGGAAATACTTCTGGAGAATTATTTTTTAAATACTAAAAAGCTCTCACTGTAAAACGCTCAACATCTGGAGCCACCAGGAGCTTTTGGGACTGCATCTGTAGGAGAAACCTGTGAGATTCCTGCAAGAGCCCATTCAGAAAGGCTTCATGCACGTGGACAGTCCTCTCATGAGAACCTGACATATGAGGAATCCCTAAACAGTATTTTGCTTACTGTCTGCTCTTAGAATTCATATGCTAATTAAGTTAATGAATACATAACTTATTAAAAAATTATGATATGCAAGCACATCAACACCACAAAACAACATCAGTGCAAATCTATTCCTATGAAGCCACAGCTGCATGTTTATGCTTAACTAATATTGTGTTTGCATAAATGTTCACTTCAGAAACTACACTGGGAGCAGCGTGTGCACATCGCAGTGTCTGTCGCCTGATTGTTTTGATTTCTACAGTTTAAAATAATAGATGGTGTTTTACATTCTTGGTTATGGCAAAGTCATCACTTGGGTATTCTGATCAGGCTGCCGTTGTAAGTTGAAGAACAAATCCCTACTGCTGTGCAATGATTTTTTCATATTATTTTATCTCATTAAAATCTTGCAGGTGCACACAATATTAAGTATGGAGTAAGTACTAACAATGGCTCCCATTATTCTCTTTTTCTAAATAAGTAGTTACCAAAAACACTACAGCAAAAGTGAAAGAGCCTTTCAAATCACTGAAGGCAGTTGATTTCAAATGGTTTTCCACAACTAAAATACTGTCTGAACCTCACAACTGCACAGCACAGCGTGCCCTTTCCAACATGGTGCACCAGTGATTAACTTGTCCAAGTCCCTATTCCTAATTGCATATGAATGTAATATGAGACGATGTGAATGACCAGCC
>OMLB01020014.1:9547-24522 GCA_900302555.1 Myripristis jacobus
CAATTTTGTTGAACAGAGATGAGTTTTTAAGAATTTAATCAATGCCAGGGATGGATCTTTAAGGAACACACACGCACACACACACACACACTCAAAAGGTGAGCAGTTTTGCAGAGGCCTTCACACACTTGCTGTACACACTTTGAAACACACAGTTTAAACACACTCCCTTTAAACTGCACCTCTGTGCGTTTGTAAATGTGTAAAGGTGTGTGCCTGTGTGTGTGTGTGTGTGTGTGTGTGTGTGTGTGTGCAGTAGTACTAATCACTGTGAGCAGCCGGCTCAGGTGCAGCTAAGCATTTTGGCTCAGTTGCAAAACCCTTGAGGACTGCGTTAATGTTCTGCTGACATTGTCTGTGTGTGAAAGAACGAGACAGAGAAAGAAAGAAAGAAAGAAAGAAAGAAAGAAGAGAGAAAGAAAGAAGAGAGCAAGAAGACAATAAGGGATCCTTGAAGAACATTGTATCATCTAATCTAGTGAAGTGTAGTTTCACTTAAGTCAATCAATCTATCAATCTGCTGGCTTTATTGACAAAACAGTGTTTTTGAAGACAGAAACGTCTTTGCTTTTGAAATATCACCTGATGCATTTCAGGCAGTCCGAGCTTTTAAAAACAGACAAATACAGAAATGTTTTGGAATGAAACCTTTCTCATGAATTTGTTCTTATCAATCTTTAGTCGGACACTCAGCTCTGTGTGAATAGATTACACACGGTCATTATGAGGCATATTCTTGGACCAGTTATCTGTGGTTTTGTTTATAACATTAGGCCAGTTCTTACTCGTTTTAATGGAGGAGAAGACTGTCCTGTATGTCCGCCTTGACTGGCCTCATGGACACTTGACAACCATGGAAACCCAGGTGCCACCCGGGACCTCAGGGGCTCCTTGAGGGATTTCCAGAGGGGCCTCATCAAAAGCAAAATAGTTTAGGATTTCATTTCCGTTTTATTCACTAGAATCATACAAAAAAAAAATGTAAGAGTGATTATTTCAACATTACATTTTAATCTCACCACTTTCTCACCACAAACAAATCAAATTATCTTTGCATATTAGGGTCCCTCGAGCAAAATCACTGCAAATGGCTATCATCAGCTTAATGAAAATCAACTAGGTGGTCCAGAACATGGAAAAGTGTGAAAACCCCCCGATATCAACAATGTCAAAACAAAGCAGCAGCACTGCCACAGTATCATCAAGGCCAATCAGTCACAAATCTTCTTGTTTTCGCCCGTAATTGTTGCGCCCCCCTTGAGCCAATTAGTGTAATTTTGAAACTGCTGGAGTGCAGCGGTGAGATGCTTCATTCAAGTGTTGTCAAAAACTGGTCAGCAGTGTGTGTGATGCTGGCACACTGACAAGTACAGTGTATAAAGATTGTAAGGATTTACACACATTTCCAATTAGAAGATGATTTTAGAAGGATGAAAACTTTAGGTATCTGCCAAGGAATGATCCAATCCATTACTTGTACCAAGAAGTATAGACCTACACCATCAGTTTTGTATCGTTAGACAAAAATGATTGATACATGATCCACATCCCTACATTATAAAGATCTATCATCCCTCCATTTGCGAAAAAGGTGGAAATCACTCGCTCTGTCTATTGCGCGCTCTCTCTCTCTGATGGATGGATCCTCCTCTGGGAAGATGAATGAGGGCGGTTCGTCCCCACTGCCCAGGATGTTTTACATACTCGCGCACACACACACACACACACACACACACACACACACACTAAGAAGGGCTATGAGACAGAGAATAGAGTTGGAGACAGGAGGGTAGGATGAAGGTTGAGATGGAAAGACAAACAAACAGGAAGACAGAGTGAGGGAGAGGGACTCTGTGTGTGTGTGTGTGTGTGTATGTAACAGGGACAGCAAACACATAGACTTTTACATCATGGGCAGGTCACACTACAGACCGAAACACACAAAAATCCACACACACACACACCTTCCCACTCATCTATCCATCCTTTGATCTCTGCGTGAAGAGCAACGGGAGCATAATATTGATGTATGATGTAATAGGAGTGGTGTGTGTGTGTGTGTGTGTGTGTGAGTATATTAGTGTATGAATCCAAACAGTGTGTGTGTGTGGGTGTGTTTGGTGTGCTGGTGCAGTAGCTGTCATTTGTTGTTGTTTCTGTTTCAGCTGTTCTAGTGTGACTGTTTAGGGACAGGAAGGAGGTGTGTGTGGCTTCTGAATGTATAAGTTCACCGTTTGCATTTGCACAACAGGAGTAAGTCATAATAGTGACCAGCACACACACACACACACACACACACACACATACAGAACATGTCTGTTACATCTGACATATGAATCTGATGTGCAAACTGTCACCTTCAATCTTATGTGCATAAAGTATGCATGTGTCGTCATCTTTATGTGTGTGTATGCCTGTGTATATGTGTGTGTCTGTGTGTGTGTGTGTGTGTGTGTGTGTGTGTCTCGCGTGCTCTCACCCTCTACCGTCTTGTCCCTGCCTTGTTTTGGTGTCCTGCCGTTGCTCTCTGTGGCAGGAGTGCCTCCAGCTCACCTTGGTAAGAAGAGCAGTAAGCTGGCCTGGTTCAGTCATTCTGCTGACTCTCAGGATGGTATGTCTGTGTCTCCGCCTCTGTGTTCTGTGTGTGTGTGTGTGCGTGTGTGTCGTGTGTGTATTTGCATTTGTACCGCTTTATCTGTCTAATGTTTCTATGTTTACATGTATGGCCTGTGTTTTCCAACGAGGATCCAAACCCTTTTTGCGAGGGCTGTTTGTGTCTAGATATGTGCCTGTAGGTGTGCATCTCATTATTTGTTTGTGTGTGTGTGTGTGTGTGTGTGTGTGTGTCTATTGAAGGTTTGATTGACATCCAGCTTCATACTAGAAAGAATTTTGCTATTAGCCAACAGTGTGTGTCACACCTTTGTCCCATGAGTGGAAAAATGAGCAAGTCAAGGATCGAGTGACCCATCCTCTATCGGTGTGAGAGAGAAGTATGAAGCAGCCAATCAGTGAGAAGAACAGCTCAGAGGGAAAGAGAGTCAGAGAGAAAAATGCACTGAACAGCAGATAATGAAACGGCTCATCAAAGCACCTTCAGAGAACTTATGAGCATTTGTCTTCCTTAGATGAACCACATCTTTCTCAAGCCTGAATCCTCCGTCTCCCTCTTTCCTTTCTCCCTCTCTTTCTCCCTCTCTCTAATTCTGTTTTTGTCCCTGTCCCGTAACATAATTTCTTCTCCTTCAGAGATTGGGTAGGCTTTGATTCAACTGGGGGGTGGGATCGGCTTGGAGGGGAAAAAAGCGTGTGAGGGACAGAGAGAGAGACAGAGAGAGAGAGAGAGAGAGAGAGAGGGGGGAAATGGTACAATTATAAATTAGAAAAAACTGTGTCTGTAAAAAGAGGGGATGCATTTTGTTTCAGAGGGGACCATTTCTTTGCAACGGTGTGTGTGTGTCCGAGAGAGATTTTGAATGCAAATATTTGTTTGTGTGCTTGCATTTACAGTATGCGTGTGTTCCTGAATGTGTACTGGTGGAAGTACACATCTGCCTCCGTGTGTCTGTGTGTGTCCGTGTGTGTCCGTGTGTGTGTGTGTGTATGTGTGTGTATGTCTTGCTGAGCAGTGCTCTCTATCCCCAGGTAGGAGCCGTCGTTTTCAGTCTCTGCGTGGAGCCGTGAAGAAAAACGCGGCTTTCCTCCGTAAGGCGTGTGCGTCTGTCTGCATGGTTCAACAGTAGATAAAGCTTTACTGGACACGTGATTCTGGACATGCAAGCGGACTGCACCCTCTCCGCTCCTCTCCTCCGCTATACCCCTCTCCTCTTCCCCTGTTATCTCCTCTCTCCACTCCTCTCTCTCTCCCTCTCTCTCTCTAGCCCCATAGAGCTGAAATATGTTCAGCTCTATGGGGCTCTATGGGCTTTTAGCTCTGTGGGGCTCAGCTCTTTCAGCTGCTCTTTCTCCAGCGCCCCCGGTGAATTCCCAATTCATTTTCTCCATAGATGTTTCAGAAAATCCCAATTTAAGCTTTGAACTGAGCTAAAACATGTTCTTATGATAGATTCAGCAACGTTTCCATATGAACCATGATATGTAGTAATGTAACAGCAATTGCACTCTTTAAATCCCTAAAACAGACATCATGGAGTGTCATTTACGGATACAGGTTCCTACACTGACCCAACCGTCCAGGAGTTGAGCTCAGTGTAAACGGGTTAACCAGCATTTTATTCCACTGGTTTGAACCCTGCCACAAATGGGTCACCTGCTATTTTATAATCCACGTAGGTGCATTGATACAGGGACATGCTCTACATTTTAGATGGACAATCCCAACCTCAGTGTAATATGACAAATTACCAATAAATCACGATCTTTTGGACTGGACTCTGACTTTGGTCCATATTGTAGCTGTAAATGGTTGCCGGCGGTGGAACATCAGAGAAAACGCACCAATTAACCTTGAGGTGAAATATGCGGTGATCTGCTGATTTAAGAGTCTCATCCACTTTTTAGCTGGGGGGAAAAAAAAGGAAAAGTGGTGTGGTGGTGTAAAAGTGGTATAATGTTACTTTGCTCCAGTCTGGCGACCGGCTATGTGCAACTTTGGAGCAGAAGTACTTTTATGGGAACAGCAGCCTCTCAGACCGGTGGGAACGCACTAAAGCTTGTGCAAAATGTAGAATCTCACAAGTAACATAACGTCTTAAAGTCGAACTCTACGGGAGCTTAGACAGTTTTTCCACATTCTGATGGCTTGCGATATGTCTGCCGTATATCGTTATGGCTAATAACCAAATCCCCTATGGACAAAATGAATGGGAAATTTACTTCAGGAACTGTCTCAGCTCTGTTCTCTCATTCCTCCTCCTCTCCTCTCCTCTCCCCCCCTGCACCGACGTGTCTCTCTCTCCTCCACAGCTTCAAGGCTAAAGCAGACAGCGGCTGTGTCCCAACACTGTGAGGCACGGTCTCTTGTCTGTGTCTCCTCTGTCCCCTTTTCTAACATCTTCGAATAAAACTAATTTCAAGGCCATGATGTATGTCAAGATTATAAAGCAGTGTAGACATGTAATTTAGCCACCATATCTGACATATTTTTTCTCAATATTTAATCTTTAATACTCCATTACATAATCCACATAGATTTTTCTCCTAAGTACTAATTATTATTCCTGCTGCCGGCTACATTGAACCTCTCCATTGCCTTAAAATTTTGACAGTGTATCATGGCCCAAAACTTTGTAATGCTATATATGAAAAAAGGGCTAGAATAGGGAATAAGGAGACAAGGAAAGGCAGCAGCATTGTTGCATTGAGACGCAGCCGCTGGTCTCCCCTCCTGGATCCTTAGGAAAGGAAATGTTCCCAACCTGGCTGATACACCTGAACAGGAACAAGGAGAGGACAGTGTCACCACAGAAAACAATTTACAGCTACTTTACATAATGAATGACACCCAAAACGTGTGTAATGTGTGTGATGTCATGGTCCTCTCCCTGTCGCGCCTCCTGATTCCTCACCCTAAACGTCCCTGCGCTGTAGCTAGTCCCGCTACCTCTGATAATAAACAAAGAATTAAGCTTGAAATGTTCGATTTTAGTCTTTTAATCCTTTTTACTGGGCATTTGTCATATTTTGTATTAAAAACATTTAAGTCCAGTAGGCTGCAGCTACAAAGATCCTACTGGTGCTAACACCCTATAAAGCAGTTTTTCTTGCAGTCGGTGAGACAAACGCCTAGTGAAAAAAGAGAGAGACTAAAAGCCAAAATGTCATGTTATCATATTAATATTCTGAATCATGACAGAGCTGCATGAGAAAACTCATGTTCTGAATATTAAGACAAGGATTGGATGGGGGGGGGGATAAATAATTTCAGGACTTTTGAAGACTTTTGAAGACATTTTGTGTTTTGGTGTCTGAAATTTTTGTGGCCGCTTGAATTATCTGGATTTGACTGCCGGACGTGATGGCATGGTGTTTGGTAAATATGTGATTTAAGGTCATCATTGGTAGGTTATATAGCCCCACACACACATACACACTCAGTTTTGCTTTTTTTTTAAGCTGTTACTATGAATTAATGGGAACCAGCGTGGCATCTACCTTTGTGTGTCTTTCTACTAGGCAGAAAATTGTAGCTCATATTTAATCAAGTCACCTGCTGGCTCTGTATGAGTTGTCTTACTGTCATCATTACATGACAGTTTCATTTCCAGTGTCAGTATTTAATATTTGAACACAGCCTCACAAGCTCAAGTGAAAGTGCGCCTGACACGGGGAGAGCTGATAGATGAAATCTCTCCCTCTGATGAAAATGGTTGACCCTTCCATGTTTTCTCACTCCCTTCCTCCTCCTCCTCCTCCTCACACCCTCCATTTCTCCTCCTCTCCCTTCCTTCCTGCTCTCTCCATCTCCATCCCTCGCTCTGTGTCTCAGGTCTTTGGGGTTTACTCTAACAATAGGTATTAAACTAGTTCAGAGCTCCAGTGAGGAGAAGGCACCGGGCTGGTTAAAAGGCTTTAGCCTCAGGAGGGACCGCAGGGCTCCCAGGGCTTTTAGCTAAGTAGCATAGCAGCAGGTGGCACGTGTCAAGGTGAGGGAATATTCATCCGATTTACAGTCATGTATCCCGTCAAAGCATAGTTTGAGCTGGACAGTGGCCCCGCACAGCTCCTGCTCACTCCAAGCAGCTTACTGTACACAGTCGTGGCAGCCAGGGGCCTGAAATGTAAATCCTCAGTCCTGAAACCTCAAGTCTGTAGTGTGATACAAAATAAATTTGGTTTGAGGTTAAAAATAGTACAGAGCAAGTCACCAAATCATATAAAAACAAATATATGATTACAGTTTTAACAGTTTCAGGTGCAACAATATCACACAATTCAATTAAATCCTGTGACAGTTGTATTAAATTTGACTTATTAGGGAAAACAACAAGATTAACTGCAGCATTTTAATGTATACAGTGTGGCCCCTGTTGAAGGTGAGTGTATGGGCTGTAACCCTTAATCACTGGACATGAGACTACAGTGTCTTAATCCAAAGTGCTAGACTGTCTTGATGCTTTGAAACTCCTGACATACATTTGATTGCTATATATGTTCTGCAGCACTGGTTTTAATAATTTGAGGAATATGTTAAAAACAAGAAAGGTGTTCAAAATAGTGTGCAGAAACTTGCACACTCAGAATACTGTAGTGAACACACCATCCTCCAAACTTGGTCAGGATGAGTAAGTAGTGCGCTTTTGGGCCCACGTGTACATCCTGGGTCTCACAATGGCACGTGGCTGGACGGCTGCTGCCCCCTGTAGTTTGGGATGACCTACTGCATGCTGAGGTGACACGCCATGTTACTGCCCTGCCTCCTGTTCATCTTGCAGCTCGACTGGCTCAGTATTACTTAGTCATCTTTATTTTAGGACCTATTGCCTGTCCTCTCAGGTTAGTTTAAAACCCCATCTGCCTTAGCTGCATGTTCTCAAAGTGTGTTATGTTTATGTAGACTTTAACTGAGCTTTAACAGTTATTTTTTTGTCTGTGTTGTATTATTTTTGGTGATAAAATGTTGTCTTTGGTTCATTGGGGACTGCCTTGCACTTTCCATGAAGATCAGTGTGCTTGTTTCTGTTCATTATTTGGTACTCATAGATATTTCGTTTTTCCCATTGCTGCTTTTCTCTGAAGTGTTGTTGTATGGGATTAGTTCGTCTTTATTAATAATTAAAGAAACATGCAAATCCATTGAAACGGGGTGTAGGGATATGGCAGGGTTACTGAAGCACATGAAGTCGTAAAAAAACTGATGATAGCAGAATCCAAGCTGTGACTATTTTGTGTTTTAAGACGGCTCATAAGCAAGGCACCCATCATGTTCTTTACTTGCAGATTAGTAATCATTCTGAAAGTGCAGGTTGCCTTTTAAAATGGTGCATATCTTATTCTAGTCCTGGAATCATTCAGATTTCTTGATACAGTGTGTGACTGTGCTACCCACGGGGTTTTACAATCAGAGTTTGAGGTGACAGTGAGGGGAACACATCTCATTCCCGCAGGCAGACACAGACTGACAGAAGCAATAAGAAGCCATGTATCACTTCATATCTGCCTCTCAACCAACCATTTCCACATTCATCCCTCTCTTGCTCTCTCTCTCTCTCCATCCCTCTGTCAGCGCTTCTTTTACTTCCTCCCCCACTCCAGCTCCATCCCTTCTTCATCTTTCCTTATCACTTTTTCCTCCCACCCCAAGTCATTCTCTCTGTTATCCCTCCCTCTCTATCTTTTTACTTTCTCCCCTCTTATCCATTTTACTCCTTCCCTCGTTTCTCCGTAACCCTCAGCTTTATCTCCCTCCCCTCAGTCGTCTTTGTGCCCGTCTCCCCTTCCTTCCCTCCAACCAGACTTCCTTCTCTTCTTCACTTCTTGTCTTTAAACAAGGATAACGTGACACATTTCTGATTTCCTTGTGCCTTTTTGAGACATTTTGGACTCCAGCGTTATCCCTACCTGTCGGACATCCACGATAAGATCGTTGGAACAGAGTTAAATTTCAGATATGAGCTTTGGCATAAGCTTACCAAAGCCCTCACAGCTTGATCAGCATTGAGAGCCTCGCAAGGTTTTGTTAAAAAAAAAACTAGGTTGCAATGAAGCTCCAACATCCCATGCAATTTTGGGAGACCAAGGCAAATTTCAAACAGCACATTTTGTATTGCAATCTCCTTGAGCTATGAAATCACAAGAGGATTTTGTTAAGGTTTTATTCACCCCAAGCTAAACCATCCCCCAGTTTAAAAAGTCAAAATCTCCCATTATAGCTGTTTCAGAGGTTTTGTCCTAGCATCCCGAGTCAGTAAATTTTGCTCAGATGGCAACTTTGTGCGTAATTAGTTTGGGCAATCAGTACAAAATGTGGGGAGTGTTTTATTGACTCAAGGGTATTTATGAAGCAGTGCTGCTTAATTGGTGGGTATGGACCCTAGATGAGCCACGGCTGACTGCTGGATCCCTTCATGGCAGCAGCGCGTTTTAATGAGTTTGGAGGCCAGAGCAAGACTCATTTACTCAATATGTGCTCAAGGCTGAGAAAGTTGACAAACTCGCAGGGAGGAAGACACGTTAACACCAGCAGGAGAGCAGTCATGTGGCATGGGGCTTGATTTTTGGCCCAGTGGAGCTGCACAGTGGCCACTGTTACAAGACTGCGGTTGCACTGGGCAGCTCCCAGATGTGTAACTGTACGATTATAAGACTTGTTGTGGCTGGAAAAGAGCATCTCTTACTGGTTTTGCAAATTGAAGTTTCATCCAAGAGAAAGGGTCATAGTTTAAACAAACAAAAAAAAAAAAATAACAGAAGAATGATATGAGGGAACAGGAACTGCTAATCCCCCGGTGCTGTTAATTCACCCAGTCTTCTTTCTTTCTTTCTTTTTTTCTTTCTTTCCGTCTTTCTCTGTCTCCCAGTGAGTATGCCGGCTAGTGAGAATGAATCAGTGAACACAGACAACGCCCCCGGGGGAAATGTGGAGGGGGAGACCTGCTGTACCCGGCTAGCGTAAGTACCTCACCCCTTCTCGCTCTTCCTCCGCTTCTTCTCTTCCTCAGTTCTCTCCATCGCCCTCCACCAGTCAAAGGATCTCCACCTTTCTGCATCATCGGTAGCCATGGCAGAGGTCCTTCATCTTGCATCTGTCCTGAATTAGCACCTGTTCTTTTAAACTTTTATGCCAGAACTAAACTAGCGGACAGGTGTTTTTGGGCTGATAGTGACAGTGCAGCAATAGGGCAAGCTGTATCAAAATTAGAATAATTTTGTTACGGTAATTCGCAAATGTATCATAAAGCTGGTGGTTGAAAAGTGTTTTCAAAATATAAACTTTTTCAGGATGAGAAAAACAGCTTTGTTTTTTATTTCTGAGTTCGTCCCATGGGGTTTTTAGGGGTTGAAGAGCCCAAGGGTCACTGTATCGTCCCAACCCACAGAGGAACGTTTAATCCATCCGGGCAAGTTAAAATATGAAAATCACCCAAAAGATTTTCCTGTGACAACAACAGCATCTTGGCGTCAAATCAGTTTTATTTGTAAAGGGCTTATTGCAGAGCAGCTTGGTCACAAAGTACTTTCCAGAGAGGATTACATAAGTGCATGGATCCAGAAGGAAACAAAAAGAGAGAAGATGATGCCAACGTGCATATTGACTCTTGTAGTACAAGGTCAGTCTGATAGTTGTTTGGGACCTCACAAGGACCTCACCCACCGAAGGAAAGTGGGACATCTATCACGGCTACATCTCATCTAATAATAACCCGGCTTTATTTCCTCTCTCTTCTGTTTCTGCTCCCTCCTTCCCTCTCTCCGTCCCTCGCTCTCTGTCTTTCCTGTCTTTTCTGGTGAAGTGTTTTCCTTTCCTGCTCCCCTCTGGGAGCCGATGAACAGCTGACTCACTCGCTCGCTCTCTCCCCTCTCCTTTCATTCTCTACATTATTCAAACGAGTGCACCGCTTTCGTTCTCATACACAAGGCCACACAGGTGGTGTGACCCCACCGTGCCAGCTTCAGCTTCTCTTATTGACAAGGCACACACACACTCACACACACACACACACACACACATGCATACATAAGCACACCTGAACACACACATGCAAACCTGCAAAGTCACTCAGTTGCTGCACATAAAATGCATGCAACCACAGTTCAAAGAATAGAATAGAATAGAATAGAATAGAATAACAGATGCAAGGTGTAACTAAAATGAGTCATGAACAGTAGAATTCAATCCAAATGTGACAGAAGAGGAGTAGTAATAGAGCAGTAGACACACTTGGATGGCACACTGTTGTTTTTCTGTTCTCTCTCTGTCCATCTGTTACTTTGTCTTTGTTGTTTGTGTTTATTTGTCCCCTGTTCAGATAAAAAAAAAAAGAAAAGAAAACTCAACACAAAACACGTCAGAAGACACGTCATATTTTGGACTTCGGGAACAGCCATAAACCTTGGACTGAAAGCGTAGTCTGCTCCAAGTTATCAAGCAAAACAAACATATTTACAGTATATCTTCTGACAGTTCTCCTATCATTTAACACTGTCTGAATACTTAAAGTACAGGATGCTGCCTTATAATGTCAAACCATAGCAACTGATTAGTGTGTTTATGAAAATCACAATAACTTTCACAACTTGTTAGCCAATTTACCATGACAGAATAGTCAGAATTTAACAAGAAATGCCAATAAATACGCAATTTTGATTTTCGGCATAAGAGAGCACTCGCCCGTTTCACCTTCGGACGAGAACATGCACCCAAGTCTGTGAGAGCGTAATGGTGGGCACCGAGATCGTCCAAATATACGAATCTGCAGAATCCATCTTGTCCGTGACGCAGGTCCAACGCTCGGCTGTGCTGCGGGTTTTTGCTTAATTGAGTGTGAGCTGGACTGGCCTGGACTGTCAGAATAATGTATTCTTACTGACTGGTGTTCCCCAGCACTACAGAAACAAGCCAACTCTTCTTCTGTGATGCAGCAACAAGTTTGGCTTTGGGCATATTTCCTGACACTATTATGGAGATAGCAGGAGGAGGACGAGACAGACTCAGTGTTTGTCAGTTCTTCTTCACATCGCTATGGAGACAGACCTCGGGGTAGGAGCTACTCCAGCGCTCCCTGATCTCATAATGCAGACGGACACGCGCAGAGAGGAGATGTGTGTACTGTCAGCCTCCATATCCAGCCACTCAGTCATTTTATTCTTTCATTCAGTCAGTCAGTGAGTCATTTTACTCCTTCAGTCGGTCGGTCAGTCCACCAGCCAGCCAGTCAATCCGTTTTTACCAACAAAATCAGTGCAGAGAGACGTGCAGACCTTAGAACCTGTCACAACAGCTCTCTCTCTGCTTCTTTACTGTTTTTACTGTACAAAAAACATTCTCTTGATTTTTATGCCATTCAAAATGATCATAAGAACAATACTGGAGTTTATTTCTATTTAAAAAAAACAAGTCTCTGGGCTGTTTTGACGTGAAAAGGCAGGCTAAAGCACTGACTCATGCATGATTTTATTCCGAAATTAATCAACCGCTTCTGCCGCGTTGCACCCCAAGTCGTGGTTGGGTTAGCATCGCGTCACCCAGTGGCCAGTTGAGCAGAAAATTGAAGTTTACCAGCATGTGGTTGGTGATAACCTCCCAACCCCGCTGTTCGCATCACACAGTGTGACCTAGACTTCAGACTTATTTAGACATATTAGATTCAACACAATCAAGTCAAATTAAGTTATTTAATGTGGCCATCCATGACCACATTAAAGTGGGATTATTCTATTCTATTCTATTCTATTCTATTCTATTCTATTCTGTCCTCTGCTGTTTTTCTCTATCCTTTTCTTCTCTTCTCTTCTCTTGTTTACAGAGACAATGTCTTCCACAATCTCTTGTCTTCATTTCTATATGTATGTACCTTTTTAATTGTTGCAGTGGTGAACAATCAACAGACATTCCTCCACAAAGTGCCAATTGGGTTTTTCACACCGGGCTTTATCGGAGGAAACTCAAAGCCTTCTCTCTTTTGACTGGATGCCACTGTATACATGTTTGCAGGGGGTGATTTGTTGAAAAGAGAAGGGGGTTGTACTGTAATAACGTTCTTCACCTGATACAGCACACAAAGTCTGCTGGTACCAAGGGGGGGATGTAAATGATTTTATTAGTGTTTTTTTGGCAGATATGTTCTTTGTTCCACTTACAGAGCAATGGGAATACTGGTAGCAGCTGCACTCATTCTTATGACTGCTAACACTTTAGCAAATGTTTACTGGATTAGTACAAGCCAGCTGCATCTCAAAAGTGCCACTGTGCACTAAACACCAGACACATGCCAGATGCTGATCAGAGAGTTTATTTGCTGCATTATTTGGGTATTCCTATATTTATCTGTGCTAACAGGGGACCAAACCCCCACCCACTTTATCCCTCGCAAATCACCCCTTTCATGTTGTGTACTGTACCTGTGTATGTGAGTATGTGTGTGAGTGTGTGTGTGTGTTATGTGTGTGTGTGTATAATCCATTCTGTTTTCTGTGTTCCAGAAATAGGATCTCCAAATCCAAGTTCAGGTTAGTACATGTTGTTTACCATGGTCTGTAAACTCACCCGCTCTGGTGTCTCTACTGCTGTGGTATTTGTATGACTGTGTGTGTGTGTGTGTGTGTGTGTGTGTCAGGGAGAGAGAGAGAGGAGAGTGAGTGAGTGAGTGAGTGAGTGAGTGAGACAGAGAGAGACAAAGAGCACCGGTCTTGAAAAAGATCTGGTCATTTTAAACACATCCCTGTGTGTGTGTTGTGCTCTGCAGGGACAAAAACATGTTACATTCACATTAACATGCATTCATATGATACATGTTAATATGAACACACGTTCAAGAAAAAAAAAAAATGCTGTTCTGAGTGTCCCATGCTCCAGTCACAGAGGTGTTTAAAACGACGCACCTTTTTTGAGGAATACGTTTCCACTGTGTTGTGTCCCATGTAACGTGCAGCGTGTACATCACGGCAGAAGCCACTGTGTGCCAAAACCGACCAATCAGCTCACACACACAAACAGAGGACTGACAAAACCTGCGCAAAGAACACATCTCGCTGTGTTGTGTTCCTCTCTTTCAATCGATTCTGTTTTAGTTGCATTAGAAATCTCCTTGCAGCCGCGCCTTGTGACATCATTTGACAGTTACTGTGTGCAAATACTGGCTAAATGTACAACGACTAAGCCAGAAAAAAAAAAGCGATTCCTGAAAAAAATGCTGTTGAAAGGATAACTCCAAACAGTAATGCTGTAAAGGAAAATTTCATAGTCTTATAGAGCATTTTCCATGTTTTGAAACAGCCTGTTATTAAATTAAATATTATTAAATCATCCATTTTCCATTTGACTTTTTGAGGAGATTAGGAACAAATTATCGTAAGTACATGCCATACTGAATGCTCAAGTTATGGGGGCAGAATTGCATAAGTATGTAGGTTAGGTGGATCTCTCGCTCAAAGTGCCCCATGTGATAAATACAAAAGGCAGTGTGAAGGGAAATTCATGCTTCCCTGTTATGTGTGTTAGTGATTAGAGCAACAAAAGCAAAGCTGGTATTAATTGTTTGGCTTGTTTTCTCTTCCTGGGATGAGGTCGAGTGCAGCACAATGTGTGTGGAAAATTAAATGACACAGGTGTGTGAATCTTTCTGAAATGGGCGTAGCTCAAACCAATATTCTGACCCGTCCTCCACGCCGCCGAGCGGCCTGGTTCACATAGGTGTGGGTGGGAGGTGTGAAGTTGCCAATTACCAAAAAATTAATGGCTGTTATTTTCTTTGGTCGAGAGCATGAGAAGTACAAAAGAGTTTATGCGCAGTACATCTCAGAACAACATGTTGAATTGCCGAAAAAGAAAAAAAAAAAAATTCTCTCCACCCCCAAATGAGCCACTTCTTCTTTTGAAGCATGAATTTCCCTTGAAGGCTGAATCAAAATGTAACATATTTCACTTTAAATATGTGCTTTCAATCATTTTGTAAGTGTAGGTGTAGTTTTTATTTTATTTTTTTATTTATTTATTTTATTTTTTTCAAACGCTGGATATCTCATGCTGGAACAAAGCTCTTCGTATTGGCATTGCCTTGGTGTGAAACGTCTTTGAGGATGACTAACTCTGTTCCACAGCTCTGCTCTCAAAGAACAGACAACCACGGGCTGAAGGGTGATGTCATCACTACTCTGTCGACAAACTAATTGACTCTTTCTTCTTCTCTCCCCCCTCTGCTCATCTCTTCCCTCTGTCCCCCACTTCCTCTTTTGATCACTCTTTGTTTTATGCTCATTTTTTTCTCTCTTGCCGCTTTGCTCCCCTTCTCCCTTTCTTTTTTCTTCTCTCTCCCTGCCTTTCTTTCACTCTGTCCTTGCTTTTTTCTCCTGCCATC
>OMLB01020015.1:0-14181 GCA_900302555.1 Myripristis jacobus
TGAGATGTCCTGAAAACCTGGCGTAAACCTTATTTATTCTCAATATTATTTGGCCAACCTTAACATATTCTTGGAATAAGGGTAATTTACCCCTCTCATTAAGTTTGTTGTTGTTGTTGTTGTTGGCCACCCTCTACACCTGTCATGGACCTTGAAATCTGATCCGTCGCTCCCACGTTTTCTTCTGTTTTTTTTCCCATTCTGGTGAGGTTTTCATGGACGTTTTTCCTTAGTTCCATTGAAGGCCATTGCAGTTAGAGATGTTGTTTTTCATTTTTAAATATGAACATGTGAAATCTGTAACAGAGACTATAATCGTGAATAAGGCCTGTGTCATAAATATAATTTGAATTGTAACTTGTTTTGTCATCTTAATATGTTCAGTGTTCATGGTACATTGTCATGGTAGTGTCCACAGTATTCAGCTACAGCATACTGCGATATTTGTGAATGCAGTACGAACGTGCACATACTATACTACTTTAATACTTTGTACTTGTGAATGTACTGTAAGTGCATTAGTTACACTATTTGTTTTCTCATAACTAGGTTAAAGACAAAAATATGAAAGACTCCATGGCAAAATATAGTCAATGATTCCTTCACCCTTTTCTTTAAAAGTTCAAGTGAGAAAATCCAGAGTTCTTCTGCTGAGTGTATACCATGTTTCCACAGTACTATCCTACAACTGTTATTCAGATTCATGTTTGAAATTCCAGTCAGTTGCAGCTACCATTGTCTATTCTGGTTTGAAGACAATCCACATTGAATATTCTGTCATTTGTCAAAAGCCCTTTGTTAGATGCTTTTTTGATCAATATGTTTTGATCCATTTTTATAATTCTCAATTTCTCATCTTCCAATGTAATTTACCAACAAACAGCGTGGATTTTTCATGGGTAGTTGAACCTGAAAATTGTGGGAAAATATGATTGGTTGGGAATTGTAACAGTGGCAGTCGCAGTAGCTCCAAACTTAAGAATGTTGTAATAACGGGTTGATGTCCACTTCTGATTAGGGAGTATTTCGGTACTTCCAGTGGACAGTTTTAGATTTTGGAATGGCTCGGTGGTTGCAGAGATGTCTGAGATCACTGGGAAGTGCCAGTCCTGGATCTTCTCCTCTACGCCAGAGAGCTCAAGTCACTGTTTCAGTTTCTTTGGTGAGCAATGAAACTTGGGGTTACAAATATAATCAATCATCTTTAATGTGTCAAAGCTGTATTGATTTATTTAATTCAAATTTGGTTATCCTACTTAATTCCCTTATTTGGGAGGAAATTCCGGTGAGCTGTTATTGGTTGTTTCTGACTTTCACTTCTGCTTTCTGTTTTTGGGAGGGAGTTATTCTGCAATCTGCCCCACAAGTCCACACAGTGGTCAGCCACAGATAACCTGCTGGTTTTGTCAGAAACAGTGTTATGTAAAAAATTTAGGCGGTGTTAAGGGATGACAGTCTTGATTCCGTTTTTTTTTCTCAGTGGAAGTTATTCACAGCAGCACAACTCATCTATTTATCTATCTCTGTAATTAAACACATAGCATAAAAACATAAACATTAAAACATAAAATGTGTTTGCTTTATTTCTGTCAGTGTGGTTTGGAGGGAAGAAAGGAAGCTTGACAGCAAGCAGCTCTCTTGGCTTAAGCTCAACAGTCTCATTTTTAGAAGTTTTGTGTAGGCCGTTTCGTGAAAAGTGACCAGTTCAACTTCCTTATTTTCAGAGTTTCTCTGATAGAAGAAGACAGCAAGTAAGATAGAAACAACAGTAGACAGATGTCACACCACATGTCCATGAGAACCGCCCCCCACCTCCCACCATCTTCAGTAATTAACAGCACAAATTATTGCAAGTTTGATGCCATTTTAGATTTTATTCAACTAGCTGTACATTTTTTGATTAATTTTTACCAGGCAGGTCTTGAGCCTCACGAGGGCAAAGCTGCACATCATATGCTCACAGGTTTTAGTCTTACTCATTACCACTGTTGCAATGCCATGGCCATGGCAGTCCAGCGCAGGCCTCTCTTTCCCTGGCAATGTCCACCAACTCCTCCAGGGAAATCCCAAGGTGTTCCCTGGCCAGGTGAGACATTTTATCCTTTCACTGTATGTAAGTCGAAGTAGAAGTAGAAGCTAGAATTTGGCATGTCTGACTGGGAGGCCTTGTCCCACTCAGGCATATGGGACACTTGCAAAGGGAGATGACCTGCGGGCATCCTCATCAAATCCCCCAAGTACCTCAGCTGACTCTTCTCTTTACTCTGAGGTCTTTCTGGATCACTGAGCCTCTCCCCCTATCACAAACACTGAGACCCAACACTCTTAAAAGTCGGCTGACTTCCAAAATGGCGGAACTATTTTTCCGCCATAGCACTGTATCACCACGCAGAAGTGTTGCAGTCCCGTAATCCATGTACTGTGTGATACAGTGGCACCTCGGGGGCACAAAAAAGTTCTGCCATTTTGGAAGCCATAGGGCTATAAGACTACTCAAACTGAAGCCAAGACTAACATGTGTTGTTGTGCATCCTTCAAAACAATTTTCCGGTGTTGTGTCGCCACTTATTCCGGTTATATTCCGGTCTGTATCTACTTCATTCATTTTGAAGCAGTCCACTCCCAGTAGAGCCCTTTTTCTGGTGACAGGGAAGCAGACAACAGACCAAACTTGGTGGATGAACTACACTCTCATAGAGTAATATGATTACTTGGCCCATTTAAGACCTGGTCCACTGTTCCACTGCCAGGTTGGAATCCACTTTGTCCCTCCTGAAGTCCTCCTCAGTTAGAGTTCATCAAATTGCTTACATTTGAAAACAAATCAGCACAATGTTATATTTCCAACGATTCCCCCTTTTAAACAGATGGTTGGTATAATTAGGGGCTTGAAAATAAATGTTACAAGGTCCCAGCCCCTGCAATTACACCACCTAGACATGCAACCAGGCATGCAGGAATTGCAGTCTTTCTTCTTTATCTCAGGCAATCTTACTACAATGTCAGTGAACTGGTTTTCCACTATACATTCTCAGAAATATTACTCAGCACATTTGTGCCAACTTCATGTGCTGGCGACCTTCCTGCCTTCCTCTCACTCTTCAGTTGTTCCTGTTTTTCCCTTTTCCCAAGTTGTTTTTAACTGACAAGGGAGGAGACTAGCAGCATCCTGGTTCCAGAGAAATTCTTCTAGGGGGTGTGCATGTATTTCCGTTCTTAGTTTCGTTATTTACATTACTTGAAATTTTGGATTTAATGAAACTACTACTCACTTCCCTTTGTGAAGAGGACAAAGGAAATTGTGAAGCTTTGTTAACATTGGACTGGTATTAAATATATGTTGCTTAAAAGATAGGTTTAACATTTTTCAACTGGTATTAAAATGTTGATACCTATCATTTTTAACATGCACAGCACAACACCAGCAGCAGAGCAGTGTGAATGTAGAGAAGGCAATGTATTATTATTGTAGAGGCTAAGCCAAAGCTATAAGCCACTAAGGTGCACCCCCACGGAAGAAATTTTTGACGCAACTTTACCTTTCTGGGTGGCACCTGAACCCTCACAGTTTGGTTCCTACTTATACCTGAGCACTGATTGGCTCCTACAATTATAAATGCTAAATAATGCTGTTAGAAAGCATTGTTTGCAACCAGAAGCTATGGGCAATTTCACATCAAATTCACCTAGAAGACAACAGACCCTGCGGCATTAGACCCACGTTTAATGCCAGTGGAAAGATGTGCCCTATTATTACATTGTAAACAGCGTCTTGGCTGTCCTGCTTGTAACTTGAGAAGATAATTCATCAGCTCATTGTCACATGTCTGTTCATCATTTCCCGAGATCATTAGAATTGAATATGTAAATTCTGCCCCGGATGGATTTCCCCTTAAAACAGAATTAAAATCCTGACTCTGCAGGTTCTTGAATGAAGCGATGTGATGTGAAAGTGATTAGGTTTTGTCCCATTGAGTGTCATAGTGGTAAGGACATCCATCCAGTGACTTTTACAGCAATGGCAGATAGTCTTCATCCATATGAGTGTGAAAACATTGCAGAATGTTAATGAAGACAGTGAAATTACCCCTTTTGGTGTGCATGAAATTTGGATTAAGTGTTTCCAAACAGAAGTGTGTAACTGTAGGTTTTTCAGTGATTGCACAAATCCATCTTGAGTTTGTGGAGAAAGAGTCGCTACTTCAATAGTAAACTAGGATATGACCACTGAAATTTTTCAGTTTCGATCTTTAATACTAATGACTTCCCCTGGCTAAGTTGAGTCATCTTGCACAAGAACCAGGAAACGGCTATTATTATCCGTTGTATGTCTTTGTATGTATGGCCCGTTGCAGCTCCTGAGACAGTGAAAAATGCCAAAAGTATTTTGAAAACAAACAAAGAAAAATAAAATCTGATTATTAAGAAGAATCAAAAGCACCAAATCAGTTATTTCTGTTCAACATTTATTAAGAGGTGACATAGTGTTACAGTATAAATTTCATTATGACTGTTAGATCTGATGTGCAGTGAACCTATCGGGACATGTGTATCTGATGAGGTTAGTGATGTATCATAAATAAAATGTTCTTCACATTTTGAACCTCTCGCTCTAGTTTATGTGTTGGAACATGTTTCCTTGCTCTGTTGTGCAACTTTCAGCCAATCACTGTCCTCCACGGTACTTGGGCTCTGCTCGCCGAGCTGTCAGTCACAACCACCCAAGTGAAAGTAAATGACGCCATCCTAGTGTTTGTAAGATTTAATTAAGCTGCTTTTATGGAGCGGTTCTCACATTTCTGGGGTAAGTTAGCCTTAACCTCTAAGCTCCCATGCATATTGTGTACACTGTTATGCAACCAGTATTTCTGAAGGACAGATGTCATGATGATTGTTGATGTAAAGTCAAAATAGGACCTGTGTGGCCCTTTCAGGTTTCAACTCAAAGTCAGAGGTGTGCAGAATTAACTAGGACAGCAGCATTCCAGATGGTGGCGCTGCCCCCGCTGCTGAAAAGCATGAATTTCAAAAGGTGGCAACACTGCAGCCTTTGGTCCCCGACTCATGAAATGGACACACATCCAGCTGTTCTTGATCTACAAATTTGGTGCTGGGATGATCCATGCCAGCTATATCAAATTTTCCTGCATGTGGATGTGTAATTATGCGCTCTTGTGTGTATACAGATTGCATGTTTGTAATTGTCGCAACATGTCAGCGAGTCCACAGTAAGGTAATGTCATACTTTTATGTTGAACTCTATGGGGAAGTGTACTGAAGTTATTTCAGAATTTTCTGTGTAGCTATAAATAGCCTAAGAAGCAACCAATCAGACAGACTAGTAAAATGTTGTGTCTGCATTTGTAAGATTATGTAAAAAAAAATGTACGCACATAAAAAAGTGTAGAATCCCTCAGACCTCCCACTCGGTCTTTCCCCGTAACCCTGCTCGGCACCCCTGCTTAACATATTTCCAACTTCAGTCCAACCCAAGACAACCCCAAGCAAATTAAAATATTTATGGGTATTTACACATGGGTATTCACTGCGCACACAAAATTTAGTGTCTTTATTTCAGGAAAATCCATTTTCTTTCATCATCACAAAAATGCAAGGTCAGGATTTTTTTTTTCTCCCTCTTATGCCAACTGTGCCAGCCAGCCAGCAGTGACAGGGTAACTTAGTGCCTGTTTTGACTGTGTGGTTGAAACCATGGTGACAGAAGTTTTCTTTTTTCTTTTTTTTTCCTTTTTTCCTGTGAATTCAATATATACTTGAACAAAAACGGATTTCCTATGTGCATTCAAAGAGTTCTCTTGAAGTATCAAAATAGTATAAATACATATAAATGAATAGCCCTTAAAAGAGGTCATAGCCCAGCTGAAAGTTGGCTCAGATGCAGAAGTGTCTAAAAAACTGAGCTTATTTACATAGATCTTTCTGTGGTTGAAAGTGGTGCTGGAAACTTGCGCTCTAAAACATGTTGCAAAGGGTCCCCACAGGACCTTTATAGTTCTGCAGACTTTTTTGTTTTCTGTGCTCAAAGCCCCGTATCTAACATACAGTACCATTTTGGATAAAAGACTGTGACCAGCGCTTTACACTGCCTGATCTCAAAAACACTGCTCAATGTGTGGGGCTTTTTACCCTGGTTACATGCCATGAAAATCAGAGTATTCAAAGACTTCTTGAATACAGAGTACTCGAGATGAATGCACAAAAAAATGGCTGAAGACTCTGGGGGGAAAAACAAGAAAACAAACGCCCTTATACAGTCTGTAATTCACCATGATCGCTGCTAGATGGCAATCTAGTATCATTTTTTTTCCCACAGAGGACACGTTCACTGCTCTCCTGAGAGGGTGACATCCTCAGGCAGTGGTATGGAAATGACTGCTCTGTGCTTTGCCCACGCACCACAGCAATATATTACACCCGCACTGAAGAGAAATTGCCTGTGGGCCTCTGTGTACATGCAAAAGGGAGTGTGTTTGTGTGTGAACTTGTGCTTGGGTTTATAGTACCCATTTGTCAATCTGAATATGTTCTTTAGATTTGTGTTACTGTGCAATATGTGAAATATTTATCATTCCACCCATTTACCACCATTTTCCATTGGGTTCATTTCTGTTTGGTACCCAAAGTTTAGCAATACAGGCCCAAACTCGAAAATTCTCATAGGTTACTCGTAATGCAGATTTGAAATCATACACCAAAATGTTCATTAAATGTTTTGAATGAATGCTGATCCTATCTATATGCAGTTTTAACAGGATTCCTATATGGTCTGTGAGTTCTCTAAGGGTGCATAATGTGGTATCAAGCCTTCTGCTCCTTTACACATAACCTTTTCTGTCATACTGTGTTTCACTTGCAGCACCCAGTTCATTTTAATATGTCGGCCCTCTCCTGCCTTTCCCTACTCTTTTTGATTCCACTCCATCCTCTTGTCTCCTCTCATATTTTTTTTCTCCTTCCCTGTCTTTTCATCGCTGCCCTGCTGCCTCCTCTTGCCCGCCTGCCCTCCTCTCCGTCATTTTCTCCCCGCTCTTTCGCCCTCTCTCCCTCTCCTTTTCATCGTCCTCTTCTTTCCCTTCATGCCTTTTTCTCGGGCCAATCTATTCTCGCCTCCTCTCCTCCGTTCCATTTGCGCTCCTTTTTCCATGGACGGAGAGTTCCATGGGAGTGGAGAGGAATTGTATCTCCGCTGCGTTCGCCACAGGCACTCTTCAATATTTAATCAAGAGTGCGTTTGTTTGAAGAGCTCTGAATATGTGTGTGAGTGAGTGATAAAGAGAGATGTCTTGCTCTGTATGTGTATGTGTATGTGTAAGTGTGTGTGTGTGTGTGTGTGTGAGAGAGAGAGAGAGAGTAAAAAAGTAAACATGGTCTATGTGTGTTTGTGTGTGCTTGTGGTGAGTATAGGACAGTACACTATATTTTGGGATGAAAGGCTTTCTTCAGTCCTATGGTAATTGGTTTGCTATCTCTCTCTCCCTCCTCCTGCCCTCTTGTTCCTCTCCCTCTCTCTCTTCTCCCTATCTCGTCCTTCTCTCCTCTTCCCCTCCCCCTATAATCCATCTCTCTCCCTATGCCTCATTATGTAAGTCTGCTGTATACTGTACACACTACTATCTCCATGTAGCGCTCATTCATTCAAATGCTGTACTATGAAGTTTATTGGATTTTGCTGTGTCTGCATGTACATGTTCTTTGTGTGTGTGTGTGTGTGTGTGTGTGTGTGTCAGCGGCTGGTCTCAGTCTTCCCCGGGGACCACAGAGCAGCGTTTCATCATCCTCTAGACTTGTCGCAAGAAAGCCCAAAGTCCCCTCCTCTTCTTTTGCTTCTTCAGCAATTTGGCGAACACTGAGTATTTTCCCAGTTTCGCTTCTTAACTTCCAGGATGCCTCTGTTGTTACGTGTCTAAATGGAAATTTTTGCCGCTTTCTTTCAGACTTAGAGCGACTGAAGTCACCCGTCACACTCAGCGACCTAGCTCTTTACTGCGGCACTTTTAAATAAGCTTTTGGACTCTGGAAGTAAAAATGATTGGAGGAAAGGAGTCACCGACTACAAACACTGGTTATCACGGCTTCTCCTCAGTCGTGCACACAGGACACTACTACAGTGTGTGCTTAATGTAATGTGTGCTTAATGAGTCTCTTGTACTAGTTTAAATGTCCAGTGGCCTCGTTCATCGTGATCATCAGGAGCTTGCAACAAATTCATGATGGCAGCTTTGGCCAGATCTCCTCTTCACAGCCGACTGTGGTTTCGGAGTTTGTGCTTCAACGGTGTTCTCAAAACCTCAGACAGAGAGCAGCTATCTAAAGGATCTGAATGGGACCTTGTTTGTCACTAAACACCACTTTGGAGGATTATGGCAAGCCAGCAAAAATAGAGATCAGGGTTTTCCTGCTGATGGGGTGGATCACCAATACAAACATCTTCAAATTGTCCGTTGTAATTGTCACGGAGCAATAGTTTTACTAACTGGCCTCAAGGTGTGACTTGCTTGCATGAACCGTTTCTGTGTTGCTGGACAAATGCAGCACCTCGAGCTGCCTATAAAACGCTCACTCCATCAACTGGAGTGAGAGAGAGGCGCTTTGTAGTGTGTCGCGCCTGGGTGCAATATCCATGTGCAGGTTTCAACCCGAAAGTCGACTGAACCGTGTTAAATACATTACAGCTCAGGGTGAAATCAATGTAATCATTGCCTTAACAGTTTCACTACAAATCGCTTTCTCCTCCTTTAATCTGTTGCACTTTCCTGACACCATCAAAAGGCAATTTTATATGTAGCTGTATCTTGAGACTGAGGGAACATGTTGATATTGTTAGTGTCCATTCTTGTAATGGCGAAGGCAATGAAAACTGAAAGAGGAAAAAAGGAGTGTGTGTATTGACGAGAGCACAGTATTGTTCCATTCCTTCAGTGGAGTCAATTTTCTGGTCTTGACTCCCCAAACTACTCTAACCCTCTTGAGTTTAACTTCTGAGTGAGCGCAAAAGTCTATTATATCACCCAGAAAAAACAATCTGTGCTGTCTATGAGAGTGAAAATTGGGAGGTTGTGTGTGTCACTTGGCAGTCTATATGCTGGCCCATTACCTCTGACAGTGACAGTGTCTCTATAATCTGAGTCCCTAAAAGGGGCCAATTATCCCAGATTACAAGTCCTATCAGGAAAGCAGACTCGACATCTGAGTTATACAACTGAACCCACTGCACTCAAGCTGAACTCCACTCAGTTTAATGTTATCTAGAGTCTGTTTTACTCAGATCTACTTAATCTAAATCAATTCTCTTTCATATCATATTCCTTTGAATTCTTTAATTAAAGCCAATGTACTTTCACCCACTTTCTAAGAGGGTCTCCATTACATTTCAAGCACATTTCTTCTTGTTGCCTCCTTCCACATGCCCTGCCTCATCTGCAGATGTAAATCTGGTGTTACAAAAAGTAACGTAAACAAATGCTTTTATCTGCCTTTAGCCTCTTACGTGATTACAAAGACTCGGGAAAAAGTTGCTTCTGTATTGCTTTCTCCATAAGTGCAGTCCTTACAAACTTAAAGGGATAGTTCAGGTTCTTACCCCCCTAGTGGTATCTGCTGCTCCATACGAGTGTAGTACATCCTCCAAGTCTGACCTCTCAGCTCCTTCCCTGAGAACAAATGCTTTACCGGGACTGTTCTTCTACAAATGAATGAACATGAAAAACCACTATTTTGAGTGGCGACTCAAAGCTGAAAAAATGTTGAAGGATATATAACAATGTGCATGTTTGGTACTGATTACCATTGCTTTCTAACTGGTGGCACTACTTTGTTTCTGTATCACTACGTCTTCGCCTATTGGTGTGCAAATGAACATACAGCACTGAAGGGAGCTGTTGTGAAGTGATACAGAACACGCTCACTCCATGCTGTACAAAATAACAGCACCTGCAACAAAAGAGGGAATTAGTTTATGAGTCGCAGTGCTGAGGATAGCGTTCTTTCTGTGTTTGTAAAAGTCGCATACAGCTATGTAAAATTCACCGAGTGGAATAGGGACTCTGTCAAGTCTTCAGCACCTGTGGAGGTCGACTCGAGCGCCCGCCTGCCTCTCCATGACTCCTGCCTTACATGAGTTGTTCCGCTTCCCCCGCAGCCCTTGGTAATACGTATCAACAGAAAGCCACTTGGAGATCAGAAGTGAGCAGGAGAAGAGCCGGGGGGGTTTAAATGAAATGCACCTGTCCTTAAAGGCAGTCAACATTTTGTTGCTTTTTACAGGTAGAAACACCTGCTGAGGTTTTCTACAGATGATTGCGATATGTTGTATTTATCAATTGGCCTGCACTGATTCTTGCATTTGACAATTCTGTTTTCTGATCATTGGGCTACTATTATTATTATTATTATTAGTGGTATTGTTCATGTTCTACGGCGAGGTATACAACAATAAGTGGCAGTTTGGTTGAATTTCTGTAGGATTACTGTCATTATATGGACATTGGTTTTCTTTGCTTACACATTATATCATTTGCCCCTCCTACGAGTTGACGCTGCATTAGGAAGTAATGGATTACTGACATTCATTGTGGTGAATATTCACCTCTGGAGTGATCACTGTTGATGACTCGCTCCCTCCGCTCTCCGGGGGTCGATTTCGCCAAGTTCACTTCAGTTTTTCAGACAAATGGAACCACACCTGCGATGGCGGTGGGGACTCCCTCAAGGGTAAGTGCCGGGGGGAAGTCGAGGAGGGCGAGTTAAACCACTAATGAAAGGCAGCGCTCTGGCTCCTCTCATGTTTCAGCTCATCTGCCTCCTGCCTCAGGTTAGATAGGAATGCAAAAGCTCCAGGATCCGCAGCATTCCCACTGTGCCACATAAAATAGAGCTCAGAACTGACAAAATATATGATTATGAAGTTACCACAGAGTGAGAGAGAGAGAGAGAGAGAGAGAGAGACAGATAGGCTGCCCTTTGTTTACCTATGGAAATATGAGCCAGGTGATGTGGTGACGTAGCCACACCAAGTGCCTCCTGACTTCCCCTTCCCCCCCGACAGGCCATTGTTAGAGTTTACCTTTAATGTGCAACAAATGAAAGGGAGGAAAAAACATTCAGACGGGCTGTGCTGTTAGTTAGAGGAAGCTTACATCATTAACATTTCACCGCCACCTTGCGCACGTCACACTCAGCGCTATTCAAAAAGAAACGGTCTTAGGTTTAGGGTTTAACCTGCCTCGCTCGTTTCCTTTGTCAAGATGACCACAATAAAAGGTGCGCGTGAACACCGCGACACAGCCACACACACACAAACACGCACACGCACGCGCAACTGATAGTAGCTGCCGAGTAGCCATTGGGTGGAGCAGCGGCGTCGCGTGCTGCGGAATACATTCAGTGGGTCGTTAACTAGGCGCGCGGTTTGTTGCAGATGCAGGTCGCTGAGTGTGAGTGTGAGCGCGAGGCGGGGGGAATGGCGAACGGGAGCGGGTGCGGGTGCGCCGTGTGATACCAGCAGCACACCGGAGACTGACTGAGAGGCTCGAGACGCAGCGAGAGGAGGCGAGCGGGCGGACATGGAGGACTCGGAGCCCGCAGAGGACGGCTTGCTCGCGGGCTTGCGGTGGAACCGGAGCGCACGAGACCAGGCTCAGCTCAAACACAAAATCCGGGACCTGCCGGGACTCCTGAAGCACGGGCTGCACCTGCGGAAGAAGAGCGTGAGTATTTCAAACCGAGCGCTGGCCCGCTGACCGGCCGTCATTCCTTCCGTGTTTGACGTTTTAAGTGGAAACATTAGCGACTGTTTTCCCGACAAGCCTGTGGGCTGAGGCTGCTTCGTACCCTCGTCACGACTCAGGTGTTTTCGTGTTGTACAAGCATTACTGTCGCAGAGGCTGTGTGTGTGTGTGTGTGTTTGTCTGTGTCTGTGTGTGCGTAACGTTGCTGAAGGCTCCTGCCATCCTCCGGCTGTCATGTTCTGCATCTACATCCATAATAACCAGGATTGTTTTTAGACCCCCATACCTTCACACACCGGTAGTCAAGGCAACCCAGACAGACAGACAGGCAGACACACACACACTCATGCATACACAGAGACTCACACGCAGACAGACACTCACGCACCAGTACACCAGTATTACTCATAATTCACCTCTTATGGCTCACCTCAAGAAGAATAATATTCCTGTGCAGTATTCGTGGAAACATTCACTAATATGTAATATGTCTATGGCACATAATGGTGAGTTGACAGTGACCTTATCATGGGCTACTTAATGATTAATCTCTTATAATGTCACCATAATTCTTTTGCTTTTGGGACATCATTTTGCTCGGACACAGTATCCCTCAAAAATGTAGTGCAGGAGTTATATACATGTATATTCTGCGAGGATTGCCTAACTAAGCAGTAAATTTTGTCTGTCACTCCGTGTGCCCTGATGTGGAATGGACATACCTGACAAGCCAAATAGCTGCTTCCAGTGTCAGCAGCACTCACATTCATTGGTGTTGGCACCCAGGAGGAAACGTGGCCCTGTTTTCCCTCAGTGGGCCGAGACTCTCTGCCAGGACTGAGGGGATCCACACCCGCTGGGCCACCCATACTAAAAATAGGTCTATACACCCCGTTGTACTGTCGGGACACAGGTGATCACTAAATGGCTTATGTCGCGTGGCGTCACATTGTGTTACAAGATGTTACAATGACCCAGGCGCTCAGGCTGTGGTGCATTCATGTGTTGAAAATCATTTATTTGATTACTAAAGTTTGACAATAACAACAAGAAAAAACAATAACAGGATTCATAGAGAATATTTTAGAGGTAGACTATGCATTGTGATATGCTAAGAAATAAAAACAACATCTGGTATGTTTAAACTAGTAAAATCACTCGAGCATCATGGTATCATAGATATAGTCTCTGTTAAGGTTGGGCAATATATCAATAATATATCGATATTATGAGACTAGATATTGCCTGTTCTGGATATTGTAATATTGTGATTATGGCATAAGTGTGGAAGTATAATTTTCTGGACCTATTAGACTGTTCTAGTTGTTCTTTTATTTGACTCTAGCTGCCTGGTCGTCATAACCACGTTACTATTGATTTTTTATCAAAAAGCACTTGCGTGAATAGCTTATGAAACCACCAGCAGCCATCCCTACAATATCATGGCAGTATCAACATTGAGTGATTTTGTCGTTTGATTTTTATCCATATCTCCCAGCCCTCCCTGTGTGTAAATATCTAATCATCAGTCAAATCATCTGTCAAAACATGCGGCAAAAGGTGACATATGAACAATGTAAATTTGGTTTTTATTATTTTTCTTTTCATATTCCATGTATCCAGACAAAAGCAAAACACACATCATCAGACAAGTCATAAAGCAACCGCACAACAGCTAATCACCATGTAGTCGACAAAACAAAATAACCATAACATTTACCCATAATATATACCCATATACCTATCTCCCCCACCTGCAGCACCTAACAAAACAAATCAAAATTAGAGACATAAAAACAACATGAAACAAAAACAGAGCTGAAACACACAACAAGATCCATATTGTCACTTGCCCTCCATTTCCCCTCAGCTCATACTAATTTGAGCACCAGTAAACATATACAGTAGCTACACTCATCATCACTGGAGACTCTCAGCCCTAAACTGCCTATTCCTATGCCTGATGAGGGCCATATGATTTGACTTGACATATTTAGAAAAGTCCAAATACCAAGATACCCTTAAATGTGTAAACATGTACCTGACAACATAACTCAGTGTACCATTATTCTGTCATGTTTTGCAAGTGATGATGTGCACACACTGTGCAGGCATGTCGACAGGAGCTGGATCTCATGGAAAACAGGAGGACACTGTTTCTGTCATTTTAGCTATGGGATGGATTTGTGTATTATCCATAGGCTTTGGACGGAGGGGATAGAATGGGACAAAGACTGAGGAGATGAAGAGGGGAGCTGGTGTTTCTCTCTCATCTCTTCATCTAATCCAGTGAATGTGTGTGTGAGTGTGTGTGTGTGTGGGTGCGATGAGGCGTGGGTAAGTAGTGTAAAGGTATGGCTGTTCTGTGCAGACTGGTTCTCTCTAGACACTGGCAGTTGGCTACGCTTCACCTGGCACACACGCACTCACACTC
>OMLB01020026.1:0-49902 GCA_900302555.1 Myripristis jacobus
TGCAGTAACAATGAAAGGTGACCCGGACACCTGGATCCAATTTAGCATATGTTCAGCAGGCTGTTATCTAATGCAGGCTAATAATATGCAGCTTTGTAGTTTAAAACGGTGCAACTGAGGCAAGTTCTGTGGTGATGATCTTGATGACTATGTGATTTTTTTTTCTCCTTTATTTCATTAAATTCAAGTCAAGTACATTAAGTATAAATATTGCATACATTTTTCATTAGAAAAGCTGCTGTAAATATACTTCAGTATAAAAAATAATACAAAAATAAATGACAACCATAAATAACATAATGTAGGGAAAGAAAAAAAACCCTAAGGGTCTGCTAACTAATTTGCATAAATTTGAATAGTTGAATAGTTTTTGCCAATTTGTGATTTAGTTTTAAATTGCAATAGTCAAATAGTCACATTTGATTCAAATGTGATTTAAAATCTATAAAAAATGTTAAAGGAGGAAGCAATAGAGGCTGTCGGTATTTGTCAGCAAGAAATCTTTTTCTACATTTTTGGACCAATTATTCTGTGACTCAAACAAAAAAGGTACTATGAAAACAATCTACAAAGACATGTTCAATAGTTTCCCCTCACAATCACAACAGTGCGTGTGCTGTTTATTTAGTTTAGCTTTACAAACACACGATTGAGCTGTTCTTCCTGCTTTTATTGTGAAGGCTGGGCGGCCAAACAGGAAGTCCTGTTCGGGACGTTAGCGGCAAAGCGGCCACTACTGTTTCCTGATCGTCTCCAATACAGTGTGATTTCCTGCTTTTAACTAACCTGTGGTGAAGAATAGGAAGAGTAGCGCTACCAAAGCATGTGACCCGGTGGCTGCCACAGTTTTGCCGACGGTATCACCACAGCAGCGCGGTGTTTTTATCACGGCTAACCGCGGTGAAGTTTGTTGAAGTCCGCCGAGCTGCGGCAGCCACAATGTACGGCTGTGTTGTTTTGGCGCTGCTCGCCTGTCTGCACACCTGTGGTGAGTGACATTTATCACCTGCTGCTAACACACACTGCTCCGGAGACACTGTGTGTTACACTGAGACAAAACACTCACCTGCTTACCATGAAATACTGTCAAACTGTCTGTAAAGTAAAGTCTGCTGAGCTCCTCCAAACGGTTAGCCGGTTAATTATTTAAGTTTCATACCTGGTTTTGGTTCGTTATAGTTTGACATCTTTATTTAAACCAACATCTTCCTAGCTGACGATACACCAGTTGCTCTGCAGTGTTTACCTCTAATAATATTTTTTCATTATGTCACATTGCATTATAAGATTATAGGATATTATTCCTATTATCTTTGACATTTAATGTTTAATGTCACAATCAATACGTGATTAACATATTCTTTTTTGCTTCATACATTCATGGCTTTACCTGGTTTAACGGGGAGAACTGGTTAAACAGGAAACTAACATTATGATACCCTTTCAACGTCCTGGGTACATTTTATACATGTTATCAGTTGACCGCTGGCTTTTCATTAGCTGTGTAAAATACATGAGAAATATCAACATTTTACACACATTTGTTTGAGTAGTTTTGGATGACACTGAGGATTTCATATGACCCAATTTGCCCTTGGGGCTCAATAAAGTATTTCTGACTCTGATTATGTTTCTGATTCTGATTCCGATTTGGGGTTTGGGAGGGAAAACGATTGATTGATTATTGTGTGTGTGTGTGTGTGTGTGTGTGTGGTGGGCGGGTATGTTTTATTTCAAGGGCTATTTAGGTAGTTAACAAGACACAAAAAGTACCTGACACATAAACTTGAGTAACAATTATTATTACAATTGTTTTCTGGAGGGAAAAGTTGACCACAATCAATAAAAAAAAGTTTGTACTTGTGAATTTTAAGGTATCAGGAGGGTTTAAGTTAATTCAGTGTTCATCTAAGGGTGGCTAAATTTGATAGTGCTGCTAAAAAATAAAATCCTGAAAATTGAGGAACTCAACTGCAACCCACAGACTTCTTTTTTTTCCTGTAGATGGGAGGCTGGGCTTTGCCTCTTACTATGGAGACAACATGGTGCTGCAAAAGGCCCCGGAGAGAGCGGTGTTGTGGGGCTACGGGCCTGAGGGGGCACAGGTCATGGTGTGGCTGTCAGGACCCAAACAACAGAAAACTCCACCAGTCACGGTGACAAAAGGTGAGCGCTGCCAGTTGTTGGTATGAGAGACATTTGTGCTGACATCTGCTGAGTGCCGAATTAAAGCAGAAGTGCCCTCCCCTTTTTTCAGCAGGGGAAATCCAAACTGAGTGACACAAGGTCCACACAATCTGCCATTCCTATCTGCCGTTCCTAAATCACAAGGGCCCCTTTTTGTATTAGAAAAACACATTTTCTGGTACTGCACCCTACTATTGGGAAAGCCTGAATTTGGGTGAAACCTGAAAACAGTGTTTGGGGGAAAACAATTTTCTAATCTGTTATTTGCACATCCACTAGTCTTGGTACAAATTTGAGGGGAAATATGGTGAAGAATACTCTACACACTGCTCTTGCAACATAATATGAGTCATTTCTGTGAGCAAAATATTAACATTTCAGGCCATGTTGTCGTTCATCAAAGTATGAAGTTGGTCATTAACCATTGTCTGCAGACTTTGCATAGTACTTGTGTTAAGCAAATGTTATTAACCTATCAACCAATGTTATTAACTTATCAATTGCTGAGTCCTATCTCCTTATATACTGTGAGGCAGGCTGTGGAGTTTTATGCTGTAAACACACATTTCTTACCTTCTAGCACAGAGAAGACTTGACCAGACAGCCACAACACAGAAAATGTAGCAGGGAGTCGATCCCAAAGAGAACTGATTGGGGTTGATTCCACATATTTGGAGAACACAGCTTTGAAGGATTTAGCCGGAATTCAAAAATAAAACTGAAACACCGACCTAAAAATGCTTCTTTAACCTGTCTCCTCCCTGCATTTTGCTGAAATGATATCTATAAGTTCTCAAAGGTTTCATGTGACTTAATTTGGTCAGTTTATTTCACAGAGAGACAAAGTCTGTCTAAAGGTACTCAGTGTATATAACTGCTGTTTTCAAATAATGATGGAGTTTCTATTGGATAACCTCGTAACACAAACAGGCATCTGGCGAGTCACCCTTGACCCTGTTGAAGCTGGAGGTCCCTACAATGTGACTGCTATCCTTCAGTCCAGCACAGTCAGTCTGACTAATGTGCTGTTTGGAGATGTTTGGCTGTGTGGAGGGCAAAGCAACATGGCTTTCGAAATGTTCAAGGTGAGCCAAGCCGTGGTAACACTCCTTCGGTGTGTTGTTAACTGGGGAGTCAATCTCAAGCAAGTTACAAGTCTGCAAATTGATTTTCCTAATTATAATGAAATGAATGGAAATGGATGACTGCCTAGATATTAAGGGGAAAAAACATCCAGAAATGTTCACAGGTGTGCTATGCATTGAAAATGTGGAATTGTCTTTTGAAACTTGCTTGGTGGACCAGAGTTGGAGTGTTTCTCACAGGACGGTATGATCCCAGAAAGTTCTGGGTATCTGACAGTCGGTTGAGTGCACTCTCTACTTTTCTGTGATTGATAGCTTATCTGATTTGGAGCAAAGCCTTCCTGGCTGGGGCTTCAGGTGGATTAAAAAAAATAAAACAGTAAGAATTATTAATGCATACTATTCGAGCCAGGTCTGGTGCAGTGGATGGTTGAATTGAGTCTGTAAGTCATCAGTTTCTATAGAACAAAGTCTATCATGTAACGAGTGGCTTGACCTAGGACTAGTTCAAGAAACTGACTGGGGGAAAAAAAGCAGACAGTCAAACCCTGTCTGGAATCCCTGCACTCCTCATGTGGCTTCAGTAGTTCAAATGGTTGCACAGATTAGTAGTTTGAAGCATTCTGACAAAGCTTTTTTTTTTTTTACCCTAATAGATTTTCAATTCATCAAAGGAGATTAGCAATGCAGCCAATTACACTCAGGTACGGATTTTTATGGCAGCAATGAGGGAAGGTGAAACCGAATTGATTGACTTGGAACAAGTGGAAGTGCCCTGGTCTATGGCCGCATCAAGTGAGGGGAAACTTTTTTCTTGTTTTTAAGAGTTCAGAGAGAGCTCACTGTGTGTTTGATGATTTTTTTTCTCAGCTGTTTCTGAATATCCTTATTGTTTGTAGCACTGTACAGTAATCTCTATCAAGCATGTAGGCTACTCATCACAGTGAACACAACAAACTGTCAAATATTGAGGATAATTTTTATAAATTGAATTATTTGTGATTATGCTACCAGATAAGTTCATTGTGTTGATGCAGTGACTGACGGGCAGGTCTATTTCCAGAGCAATTGGCCAATTTCTCTGCCGTGTGCTGGCTTTTTGGCCGTAACATGTATGACAACCTGAAATACCCAATTGGCCTGGTGGAGTCCTGTTGGGGCGGCACATCTGTTGAAGCTTGGTCCTCCTCCAGAGCACTGCGGCATTGTGGGCTGCAGGACAATACAGATGAAGATGAAGATGAAACTGGAAATGGGTAGGGGTGTAAAGCTGTTAAAATTTGCAAAGCTATGGAATGTATGGTATTTAACTCATCTCATTATACAACATGAATGTCAGAGCTAAGGCAAGAAAGAATCACTCTTTACTCTTTTTTCATTTTATATTTCAGTGTGCTGTGTATAGTTTTGTGTAATTACTGCACAAAGTTAGCTGGTGTTAATTGAACTTATGCTTTCTCCATGTTATGATCTTAGTCCTAGTGCCAACTCCATCCTGTGGAATTCAATGATCCACCCGCTGCTTAACATGACCTTGAAAGGAGCCATCTGGTACCAAGGTAACAAAATGACTTAGCCCATTTAGTACAGCATGATTTTTCCTGCTTAGGTATCAGCAGGTCAGTACAGGCAATATTGATACATCTTTAGGTCATCGATAGCTGGTTGAGATACAGGAACATGTGATTTGTGCTGTTGCGGTAACCTCCACCCATATTTAAACATTGAGAAACAAACAGTATAAATTATCATATGTGACAACTCTGCTTGACGCTCATGAGTCAGACTTGTTTGACCACATAGCAGTTGACATTCCGGATGATTGCCGAGTCATGCAGTTATGCTTCCTCATACATACTGGGATTATTTGCTAATGGTCTGCTTTTCCTTACATGATCTAAGGCAATCAAGAATTACTTGCTCAGAGTGTATCCTTCAGTTTTCCCAAAGCAGAATTTCAGTATTTTTTCACAACTTCATCTCCATAGAAAATTTGCCGTTATTTCAAACAAATAAACAACACTTTGGATGAGATCAGTTTCTGGAAAGTGATCTCTCTATTTGGAAGATGATCTTGCTCTGGCAAGCTCCACTTACAGTAAAGTGACTGTTGTCTGTTTCCAAAGGTGAGAAAAATGCAGAATATCATCCAGACAAGTACAACTGTTCCTTCCCTGCCATGATTGATGACTGGAGGTTCGCTTTCCACCAGGGGTCAGGAGGGCAGACGGCACCAGACTTCCCTTTTGGATTTGTCCAGGTATGCTCTCATAAGTATTTTAGTATTTATTGATTTATTTGTGCAGTAAAAAAGTACAAATGTAGCTGTTTAATTTCCTTGTTTACTTGTGGAATATATTTGTATATACAAGCACTGTCTGTGAGATGTATAAGATGTGCCATATCACCTTTTTTCAGATATTTACTTTGCTCAGTGATCTCAGTATTTTTACAACACTATTAATCTTTATGACATGCTACTATAATTCATCCTGCCAGATTTAAACACTACCTAACATAGCATAACCTTGTTTTCTACAAGCTGTGGCAGACCTAGATCAAAGAGAAGGTCATAGCTGTTGGATGAAAAACTCATAATTTCAATTTTGTAGATTTTCATAGTTGAACTTCAGTGGCTTCTCTGGTTTTAGATGGATGGATGGATGAACTCAAAACTGCATGTCATCAAATTTAACACATAGTAATTTGTCTTAAATCCCGAGAAGAAGAAATTTGATTTTCAAATACTGTTTGACCAAGATCTGATCCATGAAGCCCTTATGCTTCAATCAATCAAGAGGGAACCACATTTTAATTACATTATACAACCTGTTGTATAATGACCAATAAACTTCCTTGTATCCTTGTATGCTTGCAGCTCTGCACCTACGAGAAAGGCTCCACAGATGACAGCTTCCCTAAGATCCGCTGGCACCAAACAGCGGATTTTGGCTTTGTTCCCAACCCCAGGATGAAGAGAACCTTCATGGCTGTGGCTCTGGACCTGCCAGATGATAATTCACCGTATGGCACGTAAGGATCTTTTATAGGTTGTCACAACAGGAGGTGACATGTTCACATATCCAAGCTGGTAACACATCAGAACATGCAGGATTTATTAGCATCTGTATTTAGTTGTAAAGAATAGTTACATCACTCATCAACGACTTGGTCTCCTTAACAGCTGCTGGCATCATCACATGTCATTGTGTTGTTTGTGTACTCAGCATGCAGACCCTGAACAGTTTGGCTGCTGCTCAGATTAAGTAATTTCAAGATATCACTTACTATTAATTGAAAAATAATAGACAAATCAATAATAAAAATAACTTACTTGCTGCCCTAGGCATAGGAAATCTGCCCACTCTACCGTCATACAGATATACATTCAGATGTGCAAAATGCTCAGATGAAAATTAGCACATGATAAGAACTCCCTGGACTGCCAATGAAACGCCACCCATTACCCACACATTTCATGACAGGAATACAGACACAGCAGTTATGTCCAACTCACTATCCCTGTAGTCCTGATTAGCAATTCTTATAAATGTTTATATGTCAGGAGTGATTTGTGCTGCAGAAGGCGAAAGCCAGCCATCATCAGAGATTTATCCTGAGCCAGGGATTCATTCAGTCTCACAGCTATTAGGTTACTTAATATGGAAATGTAATGATGTGACCTGTTACAAGACTTTCATATTTTGTGCCATATTGACTTTTTTATTCTCAACCTCAGTTTAGCAACTGATGCTTCCTGTATGTGGATTTGAATGGTATAATGTCACTCCCTGGACATTTTTTAAACCTTGTCTACCGACAAAATTTCCCTAATGCTCCACTGATGCTAAAGATGTCATTTGATTTCTATTTCAGCATCCATCCCCGAGACAAACAGGACGTAGCCTACAGACTGATGCTGGGAGCGAGAGCAGTGGCATATCAAGAGAAGGATGTACACTTCCGTGGGCCTTTTCCTGGCCAAATTATGATCACTGAGGCGTCTCTCCACATCACCTACGACCAGACAGTTTCTGTGACCTCATCTAATGACATCTTTGAGGTAAGAATGACAGCAGCAAGTTCAGTGTTGAATAGCATTTCTTGACCAGATTTACACTGGCACAGCATTAAATAGCAGATACAGGGAGTTTGAAACAAGAGTCACCTAAGCTGCCTCATGACATGCCATAATTAGTTATTTATCAAAGATAACCAATTATACTAATGAGGTAATTAAGCTAATGAATGCTGTAATTAGCAAATATTTCTGTCAGCATACTTGTATTCATGTAACACATGGGCAGTATGAACTCAGATTAAGTATTAAGCAGTTGTTGCAGAGTTACTGTGTTCACAAGAATGTGTCTACACACAGACGCCACCGCGTCATGCATATTAAAAGCTCTGATAGGCATTAATTGTAGTTGATACTTGATCTTATCACTTCCAAGACAGACCCATTTCTTGAAAAATTAATAAAACCACTACCATTAACACTGCTAAAACACCACAAAACCACTAAAACAGGTCAGTTTTAATCAAGTAACAACCACTTGTAAATGTGATGTTGTTCCAGAAAATGACTTTCCCTTGTCTTGTTTTTCATCCGCAGATCTGTTGCTTAGACGCTACAGCTCCATGTGGCCCTCAGTCCCCCTGGGTTCCAGCTCCCATCATAAACTGGGGTCCCGCTAGTGTCCAGGTGTCCACAAGTTATTGTCAACCCATGAGCAAAGTAGCTGCCCTTCGGTATGCGTGGAAAGATTGGCCATGTGACTTTAAAGCCTGCCCAGTCTATAGTGCTAGGGGAGATTTGCCTGCACCTCCTTTTCAAGTCAACCGCTGGCCTGGCAACACACCTTGACCCCAAGACAGGGACTTCACGGCCAAAAACACATTGCCTCTGTATGGTGCTGGAAGAATAAGGTGACTTTACATTTTTATTCACAGGTTCTGGGTTTTCAGTGTCTGCACAAGTATTTCTATCTACTGTGAATGTACTTTTACTGGGTGGCCTAATTTTTCATCGACCATGTGTCATACCTCCATGCCATGTCTGTTACCTTTATTTTCTGATCACGGTGGGAAATTAGCACTCTTAACTCTTGGCTAGAGTTGGAAAGTTTTCCTGCTTTATCAGTCACTTTGGCAGGACACCTACATCATTTGAGGATTCTTTGCCACTCTAAAATCCACTTTTCTTGTAACATAATCAAAGTGCCTGGTGGAGGCTAGAATCCATCTGCCACACTGGCAGATGGGTATAATTTTTTTTATTCATTTTTTTGCCTCTTGTCCAACATGTCCTGTGGTATTTAGTCTAATCAGGGGCAAAAAAGAATGCTGTTCCAAATGCATGTTAACAGAACTTCCAGATTTTGATGTTTACAATAAAATTATATCTTAAGAAGTTGCATAATTTCATAAATAAATGAAATTCACTAAAATGTGTATGAGTTTTTAATTCTTTTTGAAGTCGATTCCATTTGTGTAGAATGAAAGTAGATGGACATGCTTTATCCAAACATACAGTCTGATGAATTTCACAGATACCTCAACTGAAAAAAAAAAAAAAATCAGCTTGAATTTGTTATGTATTGAGACAGTTACACAGGGCACCAACAGCTGCTTCTGACATAGTATGCTATGCACTGAACATCTTTTATAGAGAAAAGTGCTCCTGGTTTGTACAATCACTCATCATGAAAACAGTTTATTTAACATAAGCTTAACATAACCAGCTTGGCCATGATCTGTGAAATAAAGTATAGATGTTTGTCATAAAAATCTGCATGTTTCAGTATAGAGCTGTTAGATGCTGGCTGCTAGAGGGAAGTAAAGCAGAAGAGTAGCTCAGTAGTCGCATCCAGTACATGAGCTTCAGCAATGCAAGTGCAGACACCTTGTGGTATTACATCCATGTGCTTAATGCAAGATGATGACAATAAATAACCACACTAAATGCTTCACTTTCATCAATAACTGAAACATGTAGGTAATTACTGAAGGAAAAATGGGAGCACTGTAAATTAGAATTGAAGTCTCAGAGAATTACAATGGGCATGATCTCAATTTGAACGCACTTTCACACTAGATCTCAGGAGCTGAAGTATGAGGTAGAGGGCTTCATGGTGGGAGAGGTCAGGTGGTGCTGATGAGAGGAGCCAGGAGACTGTGGTGTCGGCCCTGGGGAAAGACAACCAGACATGGATGTCATTAACCCTTATTACCAAGTGTAGTGATGAGGTATCTGACATCTGGGTTGGCTTTTAAAGCAACATGGTAAAGAGATCCACACACTCACAAAAAAAGGATAAATAGTAACTCTATTGTGGTACTTAAATAATTCCTTCAGTCCGTGACTGCAGTGGAGAGGCACACTCACTTTTTTTTTCTTGTTTGTTGAACCAAGTTTATAAATTCTACTTTACAGCAATGACCTGGGAGAGTAGCTGCAAGGGTGGGAAGGGTTACACACATTTACATACATCTGAAAAGTGTCATATGTACAACTAGTAGTCACTGGCAGTCATTGAGTGGTTCCAAAGAAGTAACTTTGTTGACACAAAGACTTCCCAAACATCCCCAGCGTTTCCCCAGCAACCGCTAAGCTACAAGCCTTGTTTTTAAACCTTCAAGACTACCAATGCCACAATACAATCCCCTATTACATGAGGGACAAATAGGCTTTGACACAACCTAGTAATTGTGAAATGTGTTCCTGTACTTGCTGTATTAGAGGCCCAACAACAAAAATGGATAGACATAGACAAAATAGATGACAGAGGCAATATACATTAAAAAAGGCTTAAGGCCAAGCCAACAAATCTTCCATCCAACCAACCTGTGATACCGTGCTCAGTCTTCACATTCTCATCAAAGCCCTGGTGTCTCTGGTAGGCCTCAAAGTTGACTGACGCATCATCCTCTGATAGGCTGTGAGGAACCTGTCCATCGCCGGGACGACACACCTCAAAGCGTATCCACTGGTAGCTATGGAAACAGAATGGGAAGCCAATAAGGTCTTAAAATAAGTCACCATGAATATGTATATGGACACCTAAACAACAAAGGGACAGAGGTTGTTTGAACTAGTGAAATGTTGCCATGATCTAAATATATATTTATTATGCCCTGCATTTTGCAGTCTAGTTTCCAGGGTGAAATAATCACATGAATCAAACATGAAATTCAAACAACTACACAGTCAATAGAGTAGTGTAATCTCCCTTTTGCTATTCTGCTTCAGGGTCAGCAGCTGCAGCATGCAGAGAAATGGTGGGCAGCCACTCATGGGTATGTGCACGACTGTGTGGTCAACTTCTCTAGCTCGCCACCCTGCATATACAGTATACAACTCCCCTGCCAAATTCAGATGAAATCATGCCTCGCCACATCTATTTCTGTGAGTGGACCCTGTAACGAGTTACCCTGCTGCTCCAGAAGTCGCTGAAGGCTTAGTGGGTACAGGATGGAGATAAACTCACCTTATTCCCAGCAAGAAGCCACAGGGTGAGTCGGCTCATCCTGACTGACGTGCATGCAAATTTCAGTGCACTGAGGCAAGGTGAGTGGCTAAGCCAACAGAGCCCCATTAAAGGAAGAGGCTTGTGTGAAATATAATAGTTAAAATATGTATGGTAACTCTAGTTCTACGCTCACAGGTTGAGCCCTCTAACAAGTTATCCTGCTGCTAATAAAACCTTGTTAAGCACTCCTTTTGTGACCATGGAAACTGCAGTTATTATGTGGAACCACTGTGTAGTGAACCTTTTGTTGAGCCTAGAAAACATTTCCATTGGCTTTTGCGTTTACTGTTAACACTAAACCCACCTTGCTGCCTTATTTACCTTTAACACACCAACACCCATCTGCAAACTTCAAAGTACACTCATCACCATTTTATAAACCTCACTGTATATGTTCAAAAGTAAGAACTGTGTCAAACATGGTGCCGCCACTACTGAGCATGGTCTTGTTTCTTTTAACTACTCAGTGGAGCTTTATAAAAGTTGGATACGTTGAGATCCAGCTCATCTCTGTTCTTATTTTAAAATCTCCAAATAAGAGGAGATCTAACATGAAAGTTTGACGGTGTAGCGGGCAGATCGCACTCAGTGAACAGGGTGGGACTTACTTGCTACATTTGCGAGCTCCGGGACAGCTCTGGATGAGGTTCTGGATGGTCGGGTGTGAAAAGCCAAAGAAGTCTGCTCCTGATGGCACGATGGGCGCCACAGGTTTGGATCTAGGGGAGGACAAAAATAATGGACTTAGCTGTCCCTAACTGTCTTTGACATGTAATGTATGTTTGCAAGACAAAAAACAAGCCTGACTTGGCAGGTTTTCAGATCAATGTGGTATTTAACTTTCTTATCCTCTGGTCACAATCAGCCCAAAAAGTAACTGAATTTTTAAAATGTATTTAAAATATCACTTTGAAAAACAAAGTCTGTTCTGCTTTAGTCCTCTCTCGTATATAGGAGATGATACATAAAAATAAAAGAACACAAACTGACAACAACGAATGTAGGAACCTGCAGTCTTGAACCATTTCTATTCTTAAAATATACACTGACCTTTTCTGCGCATTCTGGAGTTTGACAAAGCCTGCTTTAATAAATATTACATTAACTGCACAGGCAAAAACCTATAAAGCCCATACATTTTAAGATACTGAATGAATAATTGAACTTAAAGTAAAGTTGACCCAGGTCAGACCAGTTGGAGAGCAGCTGTATCCCACTAGCCCTGCTTCAGAAAATCAGCCTTTGCAGTGAACACGGCACCTGACAGATGCGATGGCCTTCAGCAAATTGGAGTGGCAGGTCAGGGCGGAGGAGGCCACAATGGCATTCTGAGGATCTTCTTCTGGCACAATCTCAAACTAGGGGGAAAAGGTTGAAAAACAATTTAAAGCTATCACATCTAACACATTCAAACAAATCCTGTTTCAACATAAAGCTGCGTGTGTTGCAACGGATGACTGCATTGAGGACCGGATATTATGGTCTGATGATAAACAAAAATGTTACAATAAAAATCATGTCTGCTGACTATTAGTACACAGCGCAAAAGGGATTAAAATGTATTTTTTGCCAATATTTCTGTACAGTTGGTCCAGCACTAAGTCTGCCAGGGATAGTCTACAGTCTGATACAAGGGATTGCTGTATTTCTAAATGTGTTAAAGACTAAATAAAACGGCTGAACATGAGTTTAGTGCTAGTTACATGCTTTTCTGCATGTAACAATGTGTCCATCTCAGCAAGTCATGTAATAACTGTTTCATATTAATGGCTGAATACATACAGTACCTCTAACCTCAGCAATACCTTTCCTTGAGACAATAAAGAGTTTGGAATAGAAAGATGCTACATTTTGGTTTACAGTCTAGTAATCTAGTAATCTAGTAAGTGATTTTTCACCAGCAACTGCACCTACTGACTGAACAAAGAGAAAACATTGTTATCATGCATAACTGATGCATGACTCATCATGATTTCCTGCATGGATTAATATAGGATTGCGAACTCCTGTAGCTCATTATACATCAATTAACATGTCATCAGATTAGAAGTAAACATGAACCAAAGCTTCCCAGTGCGTTTGGCTTCATACTTGGTGCAGGAGGAGAAGAATGCGGTCCTACTTTGCTTTCGGAGAGGCTGATCAAAAGCACTGGTCTGGGAATCTTTGGTTCACCTAACTGGTTTACAGTTAATCTGATGACATGTTAAATGATGTATGACTGAACTAAACTGATGATCCACTAAGTGCTAAGTAATCACAGTAAAACTAATGCTGACATTATTATTTATTAATATTTAGCCACAGGTGTTCATGATATAGCATGCATTAATTCCTAAATTAAATCAGGATAAGTCATGCATGTAGTTATGCATTAAGCATGAGCTGTGTACCCTTATTATACAGTGTTACCACTATCATACTCAAGTGCTCACCTCATCAAGCATTTGAGAAACTGTGCTTACAATCCCCAAAATATACAAAATGCAAAAACTGGTAGCGCTACATCAAGTGCAACTACCGCTGGGAACGAAATGTAGTACAGCCAGGAGAATTTTAAAAAATGGAACCGTCAGTGACGACCCATTAATGAGAGTCCAGTCGGACTTACATTCAGTGGCCAGTAACAAGGAGTTTCTTTACATAACACTACCTGTGATTTCTGGCAAACATCAAGAGCATAAAATAAACACACCTTACTCCTGTTGATTTTTTATCATAAACAACAACTGATTACTCACTTATTACTGTGAGACACTGTATAATTGCATCACAGTTGTATGCTACCAGGTTATCACAGCATGAAAGTGATTCCTGCTGAGAAATAAAAGCATGTAAAGCACATTCTGTGCTGTGTCTCCCTGATGATATCTACTGCCCCGGTGGTCAAGCAGTACCATCTGCAGGGCAGCAGGGCTTATCACCACAGGCTTGAGGACACAGATACACTAATCTAACAGAGGCATCTGCTGGGCCTGAAAGCTTACGACTACAGTCAATACAGATGTGTGCAGTTCAATGCTGACCTCTGTGACACAGCATCAACAGGTGCAGATCACATATGTGCTACAAACTGCCAATCTTAACAGCAAACTCAACCTCGCCCACAGAGAGTGACATTAGAAAATACCAATGACAATACCAATGTTTTTTTGTTTTTTTTAAACACCTGTTACTATGACAGCATTGTTAATTCTATACATTTTACAGCTTGGTGACAGCAGAGACAAATCTGTTGAGTCTTCACCTGCTTAAATGGGAATATACATGTGAGTGAGTGTGTATTTTATCAGGTTCCCCTTCCTGTGTGTGTCCATATTATGCATGCAGTGGTGACGATCACAAAAACTGAAAAAAAAAGTGTGTGTGTACCTGTGGCCCTGTTCCCCCGTCTTTGATTTGGCAGGTGTAGAGGCATTGCTGGTCTGGGTTTTTCATACTGGCAAAGACCCGTGTGCTACAGAAGCCCACTGGGTAGATGGCACATTGGTCGTGAAACAACATTCTGTCTGTGATGATCTGGACGGCAACAAAATACTATGTTAGTATTTATTGATTTACACAACAGGAGCATGTGCTAAGCTAATGTAAAACATGAGAAAACCTCAAACTGGAACCACGAAACAAATCAACAATATAGATAGAAATCTGAGTTGTGCATTGTGTCAATCCACTGAACCATGAACAGGAGATCAGATGACACAAACAACACATGAGCATGAGGGTAAGCAAATTGTCATCAGTGTACAAAGCTACTGCAGTCCCTGCCACGTGAGTCACCGACCTCTCCCAGGCTGTAGACCGTCAGGCCGCCCAGGACGATTGGGAAGACGGGGCGGCCCGATGAGTCAAGAGGGATGGGCTGCACTAGTTTGCGAGAGCCGTCTGTGAGCTTTCTCTTCTTAGACATCTTCTTGGGAACTAAAGAAAAACAAAGAGGTAAAATTAGACTGCATCTGGTTGTGAATGTGGTAATGAGGCAATTTAAAAAGTTTTAACACTAGTGATATAAATCTGAAAAACTCTCAAGGCGTAAGGAAACCACAACTCACCTTCCTCCTTTCCATTTTCCCTGCCTCGCTCTCTTCTTTCCTTCTTCGGTTTTTTATGAGCTCCCTCTTCCCCTGTTGGCACTGCTGGGCCCAGGTTATGCCCCGCAGACAGGCCTGATGCCCCGGTGGGCCCAGAGGTTAAGGACACAGGTGGCACAGGTGGATGAGAACTTGTGCTAGGTGTAGGCAAGAGCTCCCCCTCTGACAGAGACTGGTACTGCAGCAATGACTTCAGTAAGAACCTGAAAATTACAACCAATCTCTCATCAGGTTTGAAAGGCAAAGACTATACCACAGAGACTACAGTAAACATGGAGTGGGAATTGGAAATGTGCTTATCACATGATACGATTCAATACTCAATATGGGCTTCGCAAGATATGATGTAATCAATAAAAGTTCAATAACAACAGAGCAACAGACTGCGCAGAATTATGCTTATTTCCAAACCAGGAAGCTTTCTAGCGACTGCACTGGCTTATTGGAATGTAAACAATTTTAAATTGTTGTCATTATGAAATGCAAATAATATAATTTCAGCAGAGAACTTGAGAAATAACGATGGGAGGGTGTCTCATTTGTGATTACCACAGCAGAACAAAATGCAGCTAATATTGCAAGTAAGTTTCCTGCGCCATGATATGTATTGGCCAATTTTGTCATACTGAATATCAATATACCATCCCATCCCTGGTGCACAGCGTAATTTGTGCAAGGTAGGGAGATTAATACCAACCACCCACCAAATAATGGTAAATTTCAGCAGTGCCTATAAAGAGAGTGGTTTCAGTGTACCAAGATTCGGAAACAGTGAAAATGGTTAGAGAATTTGGGGATCTACTGAGGCTAGTGGATGAAACAGTTCCCTATTCTAACCAAACCCTTCAGGATTGGTACTTACATCAACTAGTTAACTATACTTCCCTCCAGAGCTACAACTATGATATATGCCTTGATGTTTTTGAATTCAAAGCAAGATTACATGTTAACTGGCATAAACAGCCTGCTATCCGCTGTAAGTCTCCTTATAGCCTACGTTTTCCACGATGTACTGTGAAACTTTATAATGCTATCAATGTTTGTGCCACCGTCACAAATTCCTGTCCACTCATACTTAGACAGTTTCTAGAATTAAAAGGGCTAAGACACACTGACAGTCCCATTCACAACAAACATGCATTATTCACACCACACACCGTTCAAAAACATGCAAAGTATGCTTCCCTAAACTTCCCAAAAAACCCAGAGAGTGTTTTTTACTGTGGTGAATATGACAGCGATGAGACTGTTTGAGTCTGAAGTCTGAACGATCACTGTAAAAGTGCTGTCTATGGTATTGTGGCTTCAATTTAAGAAAACTACCAACCCCTGTGGACCATCTGAAAAGTTTTGGACCATGCTGTAAGTCCATATGTTGACTGCTTTTCAAAAGTGCGCATCCACCACTAAGAAAAGTTTGGCTTCATTACTTATTAAAGACTAAAACAATTTTTGTACTCAAGTATTATGCTCTATTCAAGAATATTTTCTTTATAAATGCTACAAATCAATCTTTCAGAAATGCTCGTATGAAACTGCAATATATCTGAATATTTTGTTTGCTCACTACTTGCTAAGGTTTTCCCAAAATGCTGTCGCATCATGCGTTTCGTTCAAAGCAGGACGGTGTGCAGTCTGAATTGTCTTTTGATAACAAATTACAGATACTGATGAAAGGAATGACTCCTGATGTAAAATTTTCCAATTGTTTCAGCAATATCAGAAGAAGTTAGTACAACATTCTGGAGCAAAATGTTTCTCCCGAGTTCGGAAAAACTATCCCAGCACCAAATTAAAGCCAAACTAAGAAGGGCAGCAAACTGGAGAGATTTTCACAAACCAAACCATTTTCATCCAAAGCTAAACCAGGCAGACCAAAATGACCACACCATCTGAGGAACAGTATATCAAGCTAACAACTTCATGACAAAATAGCATCTGTATCCAAGATACAAAACCAACTGAATAAAAAACGCCCTACTCCAAAGTAGGAGGGTAGCACTGTCCAAACCACTTCTTTGACTATAAAACAAGTTTAAAGGTTTAGCACAGGCCAAACAATACCAAAATTTCACTGCTGAAAACTGGAGGGACGTCTTGTTTACAGAAGAATCAAAGTTTGAACATTACAGCTGCTACTGGGCAGTTTATGTGAGAAAACAGCTGTGTGAGAGATGTCTGAGTGACAGTCATAAAACCTACAGTCAAACATGGTGGTAGAAAAATTCAGATGCAACAATGTTTTATCTACTCTGAAGTTTGCAGCTTGTACAGAGCGACCGAGACAAGAACCACTCCGTCCTGCAGAGGCACTGCCATCCCTGCCGGCTTTAAGTTAAATGGCGAAGATAATTCATTTTCCGGCAGGACAATGAACCTAAACATGATAAACGCTACGCCAGGCCGATTTGTCCAAAACAGAGTGAGGAGCGCTGACTGGCATGGCTTTCCTTCCAGTCACTAGACCTAAACTCCACTGAACATCTTTAGAAACATTTGAAAGAGGAAAAAGCACAACACATTGTAAAAGAGCTGGGATAATGCAGATTCTTACATTCTATGTGTTTAATTAACACCAAACATAACCAAGCTATGATTAAGGCAAAAGATGGATATTGTTTGAATTCGTAAGACATAATGTTATCCTGTTTGAGAAATGTCATTTGACTAAAAGTTTGTATTTGCTATTTGATAAATGATGCAACAAGAATTGATCATTAACAAGAATTACTGGTGAATCCTCTAACCCAATGTAAGCTCAAGTTCAGACTAGTAGACACAGAAACTGATTCTTTTCCTAATTCCTCCTTATTATGGGGAAGTGCTCACCTCCGTTCCTCTTTTGCTCTCAGAAACTTCTCCTCTAGGTGAGCAACTTCATCACAGAGGGCTGCATTCTCCTGCAGGGAAACTACCTTTAGGACACTGTAAACTCCTTTAAGCATGTGCTAAAAATGTGTATCAGAAAACTTATATAAATATAAAGTACAAAGCATCACATGCAGCAAAAACGTGAAACTGATGATTTTCTTGCATTTTCATGCATGATTGAGGAATCAGTCAATGATATGACTAGAAAAAAATCAAGTAACATTTATAAATGCTTACCAGAAAGAAACATACTTTGAAATTTACCATAGTACGTATTTCTTGAGTAAACACAGCAGTTTACTCACAAATATCATGGCACGTGCTGCCTTGCGCAGCCTGAGGTACTTGAGCCGGTACTTCTCATTCTGGTTTTTGCGTGGGCCTCTTTTCATCTTGGTTTTATGCTCGGCTGAGCTGGTGGGGGAGGGGAAGGCAGGCACTGAGGCAGCTGAGCCGGAGCTGGTCGTCTGATGAGGGGAGCCCAGGAAAGACTGGGTGCTGAAGGCCTGAAGAGCCTGCTGACGCTCCTCATTGCTCTGTGAGGGGATGGAGGGAGAGAGAACCAGAGATCTGTCCCAGTGCAACAGAGGGCTTGTGATGCCTCTGCCTTCAGGATGACACATGAGACTTCAGAGTAAAATGAGGATGATAAAACAAAACCTCTTAAACTGCAGCATGACAAAATAATGAAAATTTCTGAAAAAATGGACACAAGCAATTAAAACTTAAAACCATTCTTCTCTCTATTCTGATTCTACTCTAACGTGATCTCTTTCCACTCTCTCTTTACGTCTGACCAAGTCTAAGGAGCATTTCCCTCTTGGTATCCCACGTAACTCACCAACAGTGCAAAGACTCCGTTTCTGTTCTCAATCCTCTTGAATCTCCTGCTGCCTTTTTGAGTCTGAAACATAGTGGGACACTGAGGCCAAGGCACACGGCTGGAAAAGCCAAACTTCAAATCCCGCCTAAAAGCTGGGATTGAACTAAACCAGAGAGTCTGTTCAAACTTCACCAGGATTAGACAGGTTCAAGGCTTGTGCAAACCGAGCACAAAGCATCCTTTTCTTTCTGACTGCAGCACATGAATGTCTCACTTTCTTTCAAAAAGGGATGCAACGTGAAAGAAACAGGATGAGAAAACATGGAGAAAGGAAATATAATCATAAGTAAAAAATATAAATGAGTAATGTGTTAACTGATCCAACAGAAATGCAGAATGCAATATACTGTACTTGTAATATATTGTAGTCAACAGCAGAGGTCTCAATCATTTTTCTTACCTCACGGTACATCACAGCCTCCAGGCTTGACTTTGCACTGCCAAGAGGAGAGCAAGAATAACCAATTTAACTACAGATTTAGAGAGATGACTGTTATCAGCACTGCAGACCAGACAGGACAGACAGAACCACCTATGGCTTTACCCTTAACACAATACAGTGACCCTTTTCTTGCCCTCCAATTACACAGTTTTCACTCTCTCATGCCATTCCCACTGTCACAGAAAAGCTTCCAGGTACATTCCTTGCATCTCACTACCACCCTAATCTCTATGTAGATTCATTATCGATCAGCTAAACTTATGACTCATTAATTAGCATGGCAGGAATCAGGCACAAACTTGGTCTTAACCTGACCCTGTCCCCCCATAGCTCAACTTTTATCATATAAGAAGAAGAAACTGGATCTTGTAATATTCAGCTCGACAAATTTCAAAATATGTCAGTGAACTCACACCAACATCAGGCTTAAATGATCGGAAATGCAAGCTGAACAACCAGAACAGCCTGGGTGATTGTGTCCTGATTTGAATTTCACATACAGATATTCACAAGAGAATCTGGGTAAGCCGATGTGTGGTAAATCGATAGGAATGCTGTACTTGGATTGAACGAGTCCCCTGTCGATGATTCTCTGTTTAATCTCCTTTATATGCATAGGACGTCCAGCTTCCTCCAAGACAATCTACATGAAGGGGAAAAAAGGGTTGGGGGTGGTTATCAATGGTTGGCAAAAAAAAAAAAAAATCCCTTGCTGCACAGAAATGTACTGAGGAAATGCAAGATACCTGCGCTGCATCGAGCCATGTGAGGTTTGGCTTCTCCGCGATATCACTGGGAGGTTCACTGCAAATAGAAAAGTTTCAGCATCATCTGGTGTAACACACAAATCCTGTGCATGTCCTTTTCACACAAGCATCCAAGATACACTGAGTATGGTACCAATTCACAAATTACAATTTCACCATGTCAGTAATGTGCAATATACTAGTAACGGTTTAGAGTAATAACAGCTTTTATTCATTTGGTTAAAACTTGGTTTTTAATGTGTATAAAATTGTCTTTACTTTTATTTATCGTATTTCATACTTTTAAATCTTTTTTTATTTTCTTTTTCCTCATCTTTTGCCTGTAAAGCACCTTGAATAACCCCTGTGGGCAATAAGGTGCTAGACAAACAAACTTGCCCTGCCTTGCCCTGCCTGGAGCATGTGCTGATCAGTGGTTTAATAAATGTTAGACCTGCTTCTTACGTTGGCGTTTCCAAAAGGCAGCGGGGGGTAACTATTTCCTGTTTTAGCCCCAGTTTGGCTCTCTTCCCACCTGATATTAAAATGTGTCTTTGGTCTTAATCTTAACACAAGTGGACAGCTCTCAGTCTAACATGCGTCTCCACGTGTCTCGCCTGCCCACTTTCCTGCTCTGTATGAGAGAGAGAGAGAGAGAGGCCGTAAAATGAAATTTACTTTGCTAGTCCCCCTTCCATGCAAAAAATAAAGATAAAATGGCATTAACAGGCAGCAGGTATTTAACAAAAGGGGACATACTTGCACACTCCAGCCTCATTTTAATGTGGCTGTCAATCACAGAAGATGCATTTCACATCTGATCATGTTCAGGCTCTGATTATTTAATTATTCCAGAGGGTCTGAGAAGGTTCTCTGCTTACATTAAATTAACCTGTAATATTTCTGTGGTATTCCTGTGGTAACTGCAACATGCACATTGACATGACCACCTCTGAAATTTCTGTAGCATTCCTATAGTAACTCTGTCATGTCTAGGGTTAGAAACAATCTGTTTGATTGCTCCAGGGCATGAAATTTAACAAAGGCTGCGGCCTCCGAATTATATATGGAAGAAAAAACCCTGCATGTTGTCAATACATATTTCAGAATGTCTGAAATCATGTTTTTAGGGGAGCTCATGTCTTATTAAGGGGAGCTGAACTTCTCTAGGGTTCCTACCGGTAGACAGTTTATTTTTATTCATTTAACCGCTGCTTTATAGTCGAACTTTAATTCATTTTGCATTTGATCCATCAGCTGACAGTTCAGCTGCTGGGCAAAGTAAGGCAAGATATTTCCTTTGTTGGAAAAGTGACGGTCTGGTTGGTGTCGGGGGTGTCAGGCTGGACAAGACAGAGGGCGTCAGGTTAGTATGTGGTCCTTCCATGCATCCTAGGACATACGTCTGTTTACACCTCAAAAACTATGTGGAAAAAGGCGTCCCAGGCCACCTGTGTATGCATCCTAAGATCCGATCACTGAGGATGCATTGAGGAAGCATTGCTGCTGTTTACACCTGAACCTAGAGGTGTCAGCTTGTCATCGGCTTTATCATGGCAGATGTTAATAACAGGTGGGAACAGAGCCTTTGTGAGGCAAAAGCAGGAAAAGATTGATAAACAAAAATAAATAAATTAAAAAAAAACTGGTGCATTTACACTTAAACAAATCTTGCCTAGCATAGGTTTAAGCAATCAGCATAAGCTGAAAATGTTTTTCAAGTCTCAATTTCATAGCATTTTTATAATCAAACTTGTTTCCAACAACCTTTCAAGGGTTTCAGACGTCCCTGACAGACTGGGAATGCTGTCCAAAGCTGGGAAGAGAGAATAGTTCCCCTGTCCATCTGCCTCGATCTCCGACTCAAAAGTGTTGAGTGACTCCATAGGAGACAGGGCTGTGCCTCTGCCCTGGTTACTGCTGGTGGAGGGCTGAAACAGTAACACAGCATTCATTCTCTCACACAGTTAGTATGGCTCACTGGTAGTAATATAATGAGACAGCTTTAACGTTAGAGGTAAGCGCATACACATCCACTCAGACTCTCAAAAAACTGCACTGAAAGGCTAACACTTGTAACACTAACACTTTTTAATGGTCAGACGAAGCTAAATTTAAATTTATCAAAACAATACGTCCACAAACTCTAATTCCACTTAATGATATACAGTATCTGAGTGCCAACGGCACTTTCGTGAGGGTAGAAAATACATTTTGATATCATTTTTTTTAGTTAATCACCGTTGCTCACAAAGTGTTGCTGTTTGGCTTTGCAGCAGTGCAGAAACACAGTAAGCTAGCTCTGATAACGTGACAGTGTTACTAACGTTACCCTGTTGCTAACTAGTGTTACTACCGTATGCAAGGCCAAGGGTTTGGCTTATAGGTAAACTCACACACACACTTGGATAAAAGTGTACCAAACCCTACCCCACTTCTTTCAATTCGTGTTCTGGCTTGCTCTTTTCCGTGTATCATCGGGGAGCCCTCACTTGTGTCCATCTCATTGTTTACATTCGGTGCGACCAAGTTAGCTTCACGCTAACGACGCCTCCGTCTGAAATGCGTGTTTTCAAAATGTGTCTGCGGAAAAAACACGCCAATTCTTCGCTTTTGCTACAATAATTTGGCTTCAAAGTCGAGTGTTGACAGCAACAGAGCCCTTAATCGAAAGTATCTGTTGCAAGGAACTTAGACAAGGCGGTTGGCTGGTTTTACCGGACGTTTAATCGAGAGCACTGCTTCCCCGGATATCCGTTTCATCAGTGCAGGGAAATGTAGTTTTCTTCAGAAACGGACCAGAACTCATTGAGAATATAATACTTACATCGTTCACTGAAGGGTTGACATGAACTTTTGAACAAGGTACAGTGGTATCCTGTTTTGCAAGGTTATAGGTCATCAGGCACAGGTTGTTTCCCAAACTATATTCAAATGTAATAGTAATAAGGTGTAGTGTTCTAATATGGTATTATACTGTATGTAATATAGTATAGTGGTGTGGTGTTTAAGTGTAACAATAATTAAGGGCACTAAATGAACTTGAACGTTTTATTTAAATCACCTTTGAAAACTTCAACTCACACATTTTGAGGCTAAGAGGTTTTGTTTATGAAGCACTTAAATGTCCAACAAATATAATCAAATAACAAACATTATCCAACAGGCTTACCCGAATTCAAAGCAGGCCTAATTTTGAAATTATATCCTCAGAAAGGGTATTTTTGACAAAGGTCTTTGGCTGACTTGTAATTAAAACTTTGACAAGAAGAATCATTTTGTCAGTCAATTTGTGGATTATTCTTGGATCATGAAACACAAAATAATTGAAAGTAAGTACCAGTGCTCTCGCAAAGTTATTATTTTGCTTTTTATAGGCACATTTTGTAGACGATGAAGTAAAATGCAGCTGCCTGAGTCAGTGTTTCCAGAAGCCTTTCGGCCTCTTCTGCAGGCCGGCAGCTTCATGCTCGGCTGTGGTTGCTCTGTAACTGTACAGTAGCTGATACTGCGATGGTATGGAAAGTTGTCTCTGAGGTCAAGATATCTCAAAAATACCCCACTTCTTCCTCTCTCATTCTTCCCGCTGTGTGCTGTTGTTCTCTATCTGGCACCTCCGAATGGGAACACTATAATCTCAATGACGGTGACCTAAATCATCCCTCTGACGAGTATAAAAACACATTCTCAGAATCACATGAACTCTTTCCAAATCACATCTCTCCCCAGCCTTCATCATTGCAAAATGACTTATGTGGTACAGACTTAAATGCTTGTGTGGTTGTTTTTATGTGCAGTGAACAACACTCAGATTACAGGGACATCTTGCACAGCATAAATATGCCACACCTACAGTCTATAAGGGCCATGATCCCATGATAGAACAAAAGAAATGAAAGTCCCTTAAAGAGATTTGTCTCATTGTCAGAAGCTGATACTGGATGAAATGATTTTTGCGTGTGACTGTGCAGCCAAGAGAGAGGCATTCTGCAAGCGGACCATACTAGCATTATGTTGTAGATCATCCATAGGTGGAGGTGGCAGGGTTAGTTTCCCCCTGAATCTGAAGGAGCTATTTGTCATCCTTTCCTTAAAGCCACCGAATTTCCAGGAGTAGTTAAAAATGTTGATCCTCCCCTCCCAGATTATTGTTTCTCACCGCAGTTGCTCATTCCCTTGGCCTGTAATTGTTTCAACACAGGGATACTGCTGTGTGCACACATGCAATACAACACTATAAAACCCTAAATTGTATTTGCACGTGCTTGCAAACAGCGGTGACTCAGGTCTCCCTGTACACCTCATCGCGTGGATCGCCGAGCTAAACAACCCCTGTTTGACCGGTCCTCGTTTTTAAAACTGCAGCTGCTGGAGTGCACGCAAGTCACATGAGAGTTATTGACAACAAAACCGTCCAGAGGTGAGGCACAGATGGCCTCAGTCTCCTCCACTCTGAGTGAACATGGCAAGATGACACAATCAAATAAAAAAACAGCAGGCAAGTTGCATACTGCTGTTGCTCCAGGGCATGGTTAAAAAAAAAAAATGCATAAACAGTTTTACATAATTCTGTTTGAACATTTATTTGAATCTTTAGGCTATATTCAGAGGAGTTTACAATAGGGACAGAGCCATCTAAATAACTAATTACCCCTCAGGTTACAGTCCCAGTTATGCAACTTCACTGATAGTAAATCAAACAAGCAGAAACCTTTCGGCACGAGAAATACAGTCACCCTCCATACATTCATCTGCAGGTTCAAAACACACACACACAAACAGCAGGGCAGAGATCATTTACAGAATTGTATTTACTGAGTGTCGGCTCCCCAGTTAGACCCTGAATCTTTTCATCCCTGTTAAATCAACAGCCAAGTGTAGGCTACACCGCACCTCAGGCAGGTTTCAGAGAACTGCTCACTATATGAGAATAAGCCCTACACATTACTGCGAAGCTTTGATTCATGTTGATGGGATTCGGTCCAAAGGCAAGTTATATTTTGGACTTATTGAACAGAAGGTCTTGCGTCTTCCACGAGGCCTCAGTAACAGTTAAGCCAGCCGTAGTTGAGGAGAACTCGATTCACTCTCTTGTACGGCAGGTAGAACTCACTCTGCCGTGGGCCGTTTGAGAAGTACAGGTAACCTACAGGGGATATTCACTGTATTAGTGTGTTGTTGGACTCATGTGGAGTGAATTAGTTTGGTAACATGAGTGCGTTTGAATTTCTCACCAAAATTCTCAAAGGCTGCGTCGACTTTGGAGCCGATGCCAGGGAAGTCCCAGGTGATGTATCGTGGGTAGCCGCTGTCCATTTGGTTTCTGCGCTCATCATAGCTGCAAAAGTACATCAGCTGTCTCAATAAATTTTATGTATAAATTTTAAATGCGAACAGATTACTTTGTTATACTAGCAGGCATAAAAAGGGTCTAATGGAAATGATTCCTTGTTAGTTACGTCTCACAAAAATTGAGTATATTATAAAATAAAGAAAATTATTTTCAGAGCTAAAACAAAGCCACTGTCAGACTGTGTATAAACTTTTTTTTCCAATACAGGAGTGCAAATATGTGCTGTAATACTGTAATATTGTACAAAAAGCTAACTGAAATGTATTTCTATTAGGGTTAAATTATGGAACAATGCTAATATAAATTTAAGAATGTGTAAGTCCCATTTGGTTGCCAAAAGAATGGTATATAAAGCTGTTTTGGAGGGTTTCAAGTGTGAATGATTTTTTTTTATTTTTTTTTTTCTGGAAGGTAGCCTAAACTGATAAGAAAGTAGGATGGTTTTATATAAGCACTATGTTTCTGCCTAATCTGTTATTGTAAAGCATTGTATGTACGGTTTATACTTAGAATATTGTGTGTGATGACTGAAAAAATACTAATAAATACTACTGTTAATATCTGGAAGGTTTATATTAATGTTTTCATGAGGCCAAAGATGTACATGTAATATTAATAATTTGAAAACACAACTTGTCACTCTCACCTCCAGTACTGCTTTTTCACAAACATGAGTGTTTTGCCCGTGCTTGGCACATAGACGGCTGCATCCACCTTATTCACAGAAGAGGGGAGGCCGAGGTCGGTGATGGGCTTTGGATAGCCGGCTATTTTGGACCTTGTGTAAGCTCTTATGCCCCAGTACTGGCGACCTGTTGGGAAAAAAATGGGTTTCACAGGAGGTGAATCAATCAGACCCGTGATATTTTATTGTGCATTTATATTCACTTAACTCAACAGTTGAACAGTTTCAAAATTACCTTCGAAAAGATGCACCAGGTCCTTGTATGGGACTTCATAGGCAGCATCCACCTGGTTGATCTGTGGCCATTTTGAGCTCACTTTAGTCAAACGGATTCCACGGAAACTTGTACTCTTCCTCCAATAGTAACTGTTTATGAATAGCAAAAGCAGAACAAAACAAAAAAGACAGATTTGAAGGGACTTTGAATAAGATCCGTCAGAGAAACAATGTGTGCTTGAGTTCCACATAGAAATGAGATCACCACAGAGGTACAAAGATGAAAAATGTACCCGTTTTTGAAGAAGTACAGGTCTCCCCTGACGGAGGTGGCGGCGTCGAACACCAGGTCACGGCTGCATTGCTCGTCTCGGGGGTTGGTTGGAGTGCTGGGATCTTCTGTTGGCTCCTCCGGCTCTGGCTCTGGCACAGGAGGTGGTTTGGGTTTCGGTTGTGCCGTGGGCTCAGGCCTACGACTGCCTGAAGTTGTAAAATAAAAGTTGGCAGTGTTCCTGAACATTTTTAAGTAATGACTGAGCATGATTATGAAACCAAGCAGTTACAAGTACTTGACAAAAAACACTGCCATTACAGCAATCTGTGTGTCAGATAGAGTGGGTCATAGTGATCATACATGAAAGACTGCTCACTAAAACCCTTAACTCTTAGTTATCTTCAGACATACATGTGTGGTGTGAGCATTAAGACAGTGATCATAAATACCCAGATCAAAACATTGCTGACAGTGATTTCTTTTTATATGGTTTTATATAGTTTTATATGGTTTGTTTTGTAAAGGTCTGTGTTAAACTGAGATTGTAGTTTCTGTCTTATCAGCAGCATTCTGACACACTTGATGAATGTGAACCGTTTGTTTAAACTGATCATTGAATTAAATTAATCATCATCGTCGTCATGAGGTCAAATGGCTTTCATTACCATACAGGGCTTGAACCCCACGCCTGTCGTCATCTGGCAGCTTGTATCCGTTTGTGTTGACATACTGATAGGTGGGGAACATCAGGGCGCTTCTGTCGCGGGAGTGATCCAGGCCCAGGGCATGGCCAAACTCATGAGCCGCCACCAGCAGCAGATTCACACCTGATTACAATCACAGTGACATTTAATAAGACAAGGCTCAAAGATGGAAATATGGTCAGGTGCTGTGCTGATTTCATTCAAAAGACATCTGATTCTGAAGTCATTTTCAACAAGAGGCAAATTCAGGTCAATCAGTGGAGGGTATGACCCTTCTCCATACATGTGTGGCATCAGCCTCGCCCCCATGATGTACAGCATTTAAGAATTAAAAAAAAAAAAAAATCCTGGTCTTTGTTGAGCAGCATCTACTTAATTGAAAGAAGGAAAAGTTATATTAATTTGAGAATTCAACTTGAACAAATCCATGTGCCTTAGCTACAGATTTACACAAATTAAAGGCATTATACACCATTGTAATAATTGCAGTGAGATACAGTTCCTTCAGTATCTCTGGTAAGGGCAGCTCCACTTTTGCGAAAATGACGTGGCAGAGGACCCTTACCTCTTCGGGTTAGAGTCCACGTTTCATCATCATCAAAGTGTGTGTCCCCTCCTTGTCCCTGTCCAGGCGAGTTAGCGTGGGCCAACACTCCATTTGGTCCATCAAAAGGGTAAAAGTCCCCGTGATCTGTTTTAAAACAAAGGAGATAATGTAATCAGTAGCTGCTTTGACTGTATGCTTGAACACAAGTAGATTGAGTCCTGAGTCTTGAGATCGAGTCACTTGTATTGAAAAGGCAATTCCAGGACAACATGTAGATTTAGGAAAGCAATCTGATTGGTCAAATATGTTTTCCAACTGTGTAAATCATTCATTAAAAAGAGAGTACAGCTGGCATCGCTGGTGTAACCATGATCACAAGACAGAATAGTAAAGACGGTGATGGTGTTACTACTCAAATAAGTCAAACAAAACAATGCTCCTATTTTCTGCATGTTTTCCAACCTATTTCCTATGAGAGGTTCTGTATGCATGTCAAGACCCCCCCGCTTCATCTAGACTCACATCCACCCTTGAAGAGGATCATGATGTCAGCCGTGCCACTGTTGATCTGTTTGAAGTCCAGCGGGATGACGTCACTGTACAGCTGGAAGGCCTGAGCGATGGTTGCATCCACCTGCCTCCGACTGAGATCTGAAGTGTACTGCGTGATCCTGTTCAAACCAGGTCATGATGGTTTAATTCAGGATAGAAATTATATTTACGCTCACAGACTGTACATTGGCAGCCGAGAGCTCACTATGCAGAGGTACAGGTGTGCACCGTATTAACAGCAGTATACAGGTTGAAAGAGAAAAGCGGGATGCAGTGACAGTGGGTGACAGTACCTGTAGGTAATCAGCCTCTTGGTCCATTTGGGTCTCCCAGGGAAGTGTCCATATCTGCTGATGTCTGACACGCCACATCTGGGTGCTTTCATCACCTCCACAGTGTCATTATCCAAAATACCAGTCACCTGGTGGTCAGTGGAGGTAGGTGATGTCAGACAAGCACTACATAAAGATCTACATGTTTTATTGCCCTTTTTAATAGAAAAAATGGTTAAAATTAGATATACACCATTTGAAAAACATGCTTCATGGTAGCTTCATTCACAGAACAGTAAAGGATGTATTTTTCAGTGTTTTTCTTCACATATTGTTCTATGACTGCCTTTTGAAATGACATGCAACAGCCTATGATTCAACTTCCAGAGATCTCAGTTCATCATCATTACCTCCAGGCCGAAGAAAGCCTGCATGGCCTCTAGATTCTCGCTGAGGGAGGACTTGGTGATGCTTCTCGTTGAGGAGTTGGTCATCCCAATATCAGTGTAGAACTGAGAAAGGTATTGCTGATATCCAGAGAAAAAAAAATAATTTTTAGTTTTAATTGGATTGTTTTTCTCAATTATATGCAAACTGAATTGTAGGAAACAACACTCTATCCATGTCTCAGCTTCCTAAAGGCTTAAACACATTGTGTAACCTGTTTCATGTGCATCTCCTTCCAGTGACTTGAATTAGAATTAAAGGTGAACACAAACTGGATACGTTCAGTGCATTACCTCAGCCAGTTCTTCATCTTCTGGTGAAGCTGATGCTTTGTTGCCGCTCGTCACCTCTGGAGCAGTGGTGGGAGCTGCATGGCATAGAGCTGAGCAGGCCAGCAACACTATCCCAAAAGTAGCGAGTGAGCCCATTTTGTGATGCATAGCTTTCTTTCTCTTCATCTACCTGCTTATATAGTTCACCAAGATAGCCTGAGGTGTGTATTGTTCCTGTAGAACATGAACGAGTTGCCAAAGAAGTGTCCTCTGGAGCATTCCAGGGAGTGTTAGGACAAGCCCCTGTGCTAGAGGGGAAGGGGTGAAAAGAGTGGCCCCTCTGATAATGAAGTAGGAGGAGTTCTTATTACCAGTGCTAAGAACAGGAGGAAAACATTGGTGCACGGTTCAGTTGTGTTTTATGTTGCTGTCATTTCAATTTATTTTTTTAAAGCAAGATGTTGGCAGCTTTCAGGGTATCATTATCCCACTTGCACAATTTCCTTCAACATCTTCCTCTCTTCTGTCTGCGTCATTACAGTATATGCCCAAATTAATAAATCAATGTAGACTGCCTGGTCCCTCCTGTATTCCTGCGTGTTCTTCTTTCTTTGTTTGTTTCTTTCTTTCTTTCCCATGCGAGAAAAATCACCAAATTTTGCACAAAGGTCCAGTCCCATGCCAGATTACCTCAGTTAGCCAATAGTCCTGATGGTGGCACTGCAGCAAGCCTCTAAATTTCAAAGCTTTGAAAATTCATAACAAATCAACCATATGTGCTACAGCTTTGCAACTTTCACCAAAATGTAGCTCCAATACCGAAGAAACTTTTGTACATTTAAACCTAATGCAAATTATGAAATCCACCATTCTGTTTTTTTTCCAAAACTGTAAAACTTATTAAACCTATCTCCTCCCACAATTTTTGCTCAAATGTCACCAGTCTTGCTACAGAGCATCTTCAGACTGTCCTTCACAAATGTTTGATTTATCAAAAATTGATTTATCAAAAACTGAGCCTACAGTGCATCAAAATGTTTGACTGGAAATGGTACTGTAAACATACACTTGCAAATTCTTGGTAAATAAATCTTCAATGTTCATGAAAAAAATTGTGGTAGATGGTAGATGATGTGTGGCAAATTTAAGAATTTTATCTCAAAAATTCAATTTTTGATGGCATTTTGAATTTTGCTCTCATGTCAACAATTGGAGTCAATGCAAGAATGGTATTTTTAAACATCAGTTTTTCACTTATGGAGAAAATCAATCATTATTAAAAACAAATGATCAACATCTCCATGTTGTCTAGATGCAATACATGTATTTTCAGATTTTTTTCTTAATAACTGAATTTTTGACAGCTGTTTAAAATCTGCCTTTCCATGCATGGCTGGCTGCTGTCCTGCACGTCAGTGATTGGCTCAGTCTGTTTGTGAAGCTACATATGAGCTTTTAGCTCAGTGACATAGAGGCCGGTTCTTGGTGTCAAAGATTGCGAGTTCAAGCCTCAGCTTGTGCAACATTCCCATGTGTGAAAACTCACCAAACTTTGCACAAAGGTCCAGTCCCATGCCAGATTTCCTCAGCTGCAAACACAACCCAATAGTCCTAATGGTGGCGCTACAGCAAGCCTCTAAATTTCAAAACTTTGAAAATGTATAATAAATCAACCATATGTGCTACAGCTTTGCAAATTTCATCAAAATGTAGCCCCAATACTGAAGAAACCTTTGTACACTTTACACTTAAACATCAGTTTTTCACTTATGGAGCAAATCAATCATTAATTGTTAAAAACAAATGACCAACATCTCCATGCTGTCTAGATGAAATATGTGTATTTTCAGATTTTTGTCTTGATGACTGATTTTTTTTAGTGGTTTGAAATCTGCCTTTCCATGCATAGGCAGCTGCTATCGTGTGACTGGCTTAGTCAATTCGTGAAGCATCACATGGTTTGACACTTGCCAATTAGCTCTGTAACATAGAGCATTGTCCTTCATGTCAGAAATTTTGAGTTCAAGCCTCAACTGATGCAAAATGCACATTAGAATGCCACCTTTCTTTTCATCTTCCTATTCTCCATTTATTGCTCAGAATTGCCTAAATTTGCATAAAATTGCCTGGCCATTGCTGCACAGCAGCTATAATTCTGACTAAATTTGACTTATGCCAGCCAGAAAGTGGAGCTTTAACAGAGAAGAGCATCCCTTCAGCCCCAACTGAAACCTTGTAGCTGTGAATAAACACAATTATGATATCAGGTATCAATGCAAAGGGGAAATGTTCTCTTCAGACAGGGTGCTGCTGCTGTAATGGTTACTTTCCAATGGGACAAAAGTCTGGAGGGCAAAAATGAAACTCTGCAGAACAAAAATAAGGAAATAAAATTTTATTGAAATAAAATGTGATGCATTCTAAACACATTGCAGTCTACAGTATAATCAAGGTTATTTGTGCCAAACACAAACGTCAGGTGGTCATCCTATATCAAATGAACATGCAATTTTACTCACTAGCCTAGTGATGGAAATACACCTCCCTGCATCCCTAAAGCTGAACTAGTTAAATAACACACCTTGTGTCTGAATGATGAGTAAAAATAAATTTATAAAAATGAGATATTAGTTGTTTCACAGGCTCCTATCTATGCAACTATCAAATAATCCATCCATGTGCTGGGTGCAGTGATCAAACTCAACAGCCTTTCTTCTACAGCATATGGTCAACATGTGGCATAGAATTAATATGGAAGCCAGTAGAAAAATTTGTAGCACAGAACATGTCAACTATGACACACACACAAAAAAAAAACAACAATTCTGAGTTTCAAATTCAAAATTGTGGGAAAAAAAGTCAGATTTCTGAATTTCAAACCTAACTCAAGCAAGATAAAAAAACAACAACAAATAATAATCATAGTTATGAAATCAGAACGAGGACTGTGCACCCTTCAAACCATTTTTTCAAACTTTGAGTCGCTGCTCAAATCATGTTGTTTGCTCAGCCGGATCCACTTCATTCATTTTGGACAAGAACGCTTGTGGTAAAGCAGTCATTCTTGCCACAGGGAAAGTGTTGGCGCATCAAACATGGAGGATCTATTACTCTTGGATGGAGCAGCAAATACCACTATATGGGTAGGAGCCCAAAGTATCACTTTAATTAAGTCAACGCTGCAGATGCTGGAGGGTATATTTCCATCATTTCACAGGCGTTAAGCTGGTGCCTGCACTGATCTAGCTCAGTTAGCAAGTGGCCTGCTGGTATTTTTACACTGGATGCACAGGAATGAAATTGATATTGATCTCCTAAGACTCCAGAAGAGAAGACAGAAAAGCAAATCTCCAAAGCAGCTGTGTTTTTTTCTCTTAGATACATTTCTAGGTCTCATTTAGTGAGCTACCCTGACTTGGGTGTAAAATTTAGAAGCAGTTAAATCCACAGTTAAATCCACACCCCAAATGCAAGAGCTTTGTAATTGATAAAGACACAAGTACTTTATACATGCTTGCACATGAGATGTACCAGCACCATCATACCCCAGAGGGAATTCAGGGATGTAATCAACTGCCTGAAGAAAAAGCAGGTACATACTTGCTTCAAAGATGAGTGTAATTGTTACATGTGATCTTTCAGTCTAACAGCTCCCCATCTTTGTTTTTTCTACAGAATTTCACTTGATTACTTGCATGACATACAGTATAGCGAAGATGTATTTTCTGCAGCTAATCATTTAAACCTGTCGCCCCGCCATTACTGCCGACCGTATCAACAACCCAGCCAGGCATTCGCTGTAATCACATTCACCATCCGGTTTCGCCTCAGGTCATACTGGTAGGCTTTTGATCCACTGAAGAAGTAGATGCTACCTGTGAACAGACAACCACGCAAACATTCATTTTCCAAATTACAAAAATATGCAAAGATGTATGCACTGTGCTGAAGTACGAGGTGTGTATTCTCCCTTCATGTTGTGTTTAACTAGAAATGAAATGTGGACACAAAAGCTGAGCTGTATTTGGTACGATTTCTGCTTGAGGAATTACATTGTGGTTTAACTGGGTTTAATACTATTAATTTGTTGTTGATGTGCTTATTTTTACTTGGGCTACACCCTGCCTATATTTGTCAGTAAAAATGATCAGCTGCAACACTGACTTCACAGCACTGTGCTATGATTTTCTAAATGATCTCTCCATCCCTGAATTATCCTCAATGGCAAACCCCACCATTTGCCACCTACGTACGATAAAACAAGCTATATAAACAATATTTCTATTGTATTCTAATTGTATCCTGTAGCTCCTTGATGAACAATGACACAGTTGCCTTTCTTACCATGCAGCTCAAACCCAGCATCCACCCTTCTTAGGGCGCCTGGCCAGTCCATCTGGATCAGTCTGGGAAAGCCTGAGTCCATCCTTCTTCTGTGTTCATCATACCTGGGGATTGAAATACATTCAGATATAAGCACATGATTAATCACCTACTTGTGCATTAAGTTTGAAAAAAACTATTCCATTATATATTTCACAGTGCACACAGCATGCTACAGTGTTGTCAAACCAGGATTAGTGCTGTTTTACAATTTCCAAGTATTTATTTTTATTTTCAAACATTATTTTACGACTTTAACCCTGCCAGTCCCTTTTGTGGGTAAGTCACTGAAGTGTGGCCAACCTCAAGACATACCAGATATGTCCTGTTGAGTTACAGGGAAATGTGTAGAAAATGATAGACAAAATAGGCGGATATTTTCTGTTTGATGTAATGGTGCAGCTATAAAACACCAGCAGTTTGGTTTTGATTATTTCATACAATATAAGTAAGCATTAGTATAATTTTGCCTCCAGTCAAAGTATAAATTAGTTAACCTGGTCCATTCATTCCCCCTAAAATGTCTGACTATTGACTATTCTGACTTGTGTGTGTGCACAGTCACTAGAGTTTTTTATAGGTTTAATCAGTAGATGGAGGATGACATTCATTTGTATGACAATGGTCAAATGGCATCAAAAAATCACTAGGTGGCAGTCTAACTATTTGCTGGTGGGATACTGCCTGTTTTATTCAAGGAGGCCTAATTGTACAGGTAGGAGGCATTGAGGGATGCTTTATTAAATTATTATTGAAGATATGAACAGATGCATTTTTGTGGTGCATTGGCACAGAACACATTTACCTGTAATAGAAAGCTCCCGTGAAGAAGAATGTTTTCCCATATTGACTGACATGCACGGCGGCGTCAACCTGCTTGACTTTGGTGGGGAAGCCATACTCATAGATGGAGCCAGCATGACTTTTCATCTTAAGCTGTTGAACCACCCAATACTTACGACCTGGAAAAACATAGCCATGTCACCGCATCTTGAAACATTTGAAAAACAGCATCATACCACAAGGGCCGCCAAGCTCAATGAGTCTCTTGCATGAAGTGCAACACTTAAGTTGCACAAGGCTGTAATTTGAGTGCAACATTGTGTTCTCCAACTGGAAATCCAGCTTTGTCATGCTGAGGCCTAAGTGATGCCTTGCAGACTGCCCATTACACTACCAGTGAATATGTACGCCACGCCTTTGGCAGGGATGTCATAAGCTGCATCTACGTGAGAGTTAATGCTCGGTAAATAAGTGCTGCTCGGCCCCTCTCTCAGGTAATTCCAGTAGGTCCTCCAGGTTGTTCTCATCCACATGTACCTGTGTTGAAACAAGTTAACGTGCACGTTTTAAACATTAACAGTACGTGCATGTGAATCAAGACTTATATTTTGTTCAAGCATATTCAAACACCTCACTCAACCACACAATGCATACACCTTTAAAACATACCTGTCCTTAAAGAAAACAATCTCGTTTCCAATCACTGCTGCTGCATCGACAGAGAAGTCGGGGTCACACTTTTTGGGGATTTTTTGAGCCTCCGTGTTGCCAGTGCGTTTGCCTAGGAAACAGTGCATATAAAGTATATTTACAAGTAGGGTCAAAAGGTCTGAGTTCATTAGGAAGAACTCTTTGTTTCATTATTTCTAGAATCTAATGTTTCACCGAGTAAACACTTATTTTATTTAAGAAACTGTTATTTGGAAATGAAAAAATAAGATCTTTTAGAAATGCTCATATGAAGTTGAAATATGTATGAATAACACAGTTTTCTAGGGTTGTGACAAACTGTTGTCACAACATATATTGTTTTGGTCTTTTAGCAACTCATAACCAGATATAGACTAAATTGATATGAACCTCTGAACATTACTGTTGCCTGTGCCAGTCCTTTGAAAAAAAGACTGACTGAATAATTATCTGTAAAATTATCGCAGCATTAACTTGCAGCTAAACTGAAAGCGTCTAAAGAGACAGTACAACACAACAGAGAGATATTCAGAAACCAAGTAATTTCCATCCTAAGCAGGTATGCCTAAAGTGACCACAACATCTCAAGATCAATATTCAAGCTAACGTTTTCATGCAGCAAAAACAGCATCTGCATCCATGATACAGCTGAACAGGGAATGCTCTTCTCCAGCTCAAGGAAAGTCAAACGACGATTGGCAAACTGCGAACTTAATGGGACAGTAGCAGTTTCCAAGCCACATCTTCGATGACAAAGCAAGCCTAAACATTTAGCATGTACCAAACAAAACCAAAATTTCAATGCAGAGGACTGGAGGGAGTCTTGTTAACAGATGAATCCAAGTATGAACTTTCCAATTGGAGACCTTACGTATATGAGGAGACGGTCACGTGAGAGGTTGATGCAACAGTGCATGAAACCTACAGTCAATCATGGTAATGGAAATATCCAGTTGTGGAGATGTTTCGTCTATTCTGGAGCCGTTGGCTTGCACAGGATCAACTACACAGTGATCAGAGATATACCATTCTGTTCTACAGAGGCATGCCATCCCTCCTGGATTAAGTTGAGCCGAACAGGACTCATTTCCAGCAGGACAATGAGCCTAAACATGGATCAAACCTACGCCAGGCCTAAGTGCAAGACTTAGCAAGGAAATGCTGACTTGCATGGTTTTCCCTCCGCAGTCACCAGACCTCAATTCCACTGAACATCTTTAGGAACATTTGACAAGGGAAAGGCGAAACTTCCTGTAACATGATCATCCTCTTTCTGGGACACTAAAACGAGCTGGGATCATGTGGATTCTCAGATTCTGCATGTTAAATTGAAGCTGACACATTGTGATTAAAGCAAATGGTGGATATAGCAAATATTGAGAAAATGAATACATACAATCTCCTTTGAGACATATCAATTAACTGAATGTTTGCATTATTTTCTGATAAATTATGATAGAAAAAACCTCTTGGTAGAGGAGTCAGGCTTTTGAATGTCATGATACATCCATAATACACACTATGCCTTAAAAACTACACTTCCATTAGTATGATAGTGGTCATTGTACATTTTTTTCACTTGTTACTCACCATACAGTGTTTGGATCCCAAGCACATCATCCTTTGGCAAAGTGTAATGGGAACTGCTGAAATACTTGTAATTGGGGTACATGAGAGCAGAGCGGTCTTTAGAGTGAGCTAAACCCAGCGAGTGGCCTAACTCATGGGCTGCAACGGTGAACAGGTTGTATCCTAAAATAACAGGCAACACATTCATCAGATAGATTCTTGTTTGTCCCCTGAAGGATGACATTGCAAGAAAAAATCATGAAGACCAACAAGAAGCTGGTGACCACAATAAGTTTTTAGGTCATGGCCTACATTTATTGTCCATGTTTCAGTTGCTATCTGAACAAGGCTTCTGTTATAAGAGAAGAGAGGATGTTATTGAGAGGATGTTTCGATTACAACAGACCTTGCTTTTGTTTTCCTGTCGTCCATGTTTCATCTTCATCAAAGTGCATATCCCCTCCTAACCCTTCTCCTGGCTCAAAGGCATGGGCCAGCACACCCCTAGGCCCATCAAAGGGGAAGAAATCTCCATGAGCTTCAAAGGACAGAGATACCAGACAGAAAAAGGGTTTATAAGAGTGTCTGATGGACATTGCTAATTCAAAACATCGCATTACCTTGATCTTCTTTGGCATATCTTAAACATAACAAACTACTCTATTTTGCACTGCATGTATCTTAACCAACAAAACAGCTTATCAAGAATTGAAGCTGTACTTCTTCGGACGAAGGAGATGTCAATATCGGCTTTGCCATTGTTGACTTTGGTGAACGTGAGTGGTGCCGCATCACTCCAGATCTTCAGGGCTGAACGAAAGATGCTTTCAACCTCCTCTCTCTTCATGTCTGGAGTGTATTGTACAATCCTGCATGCCATTGACAGAAGTGTATATACAAACATGAGTCATCTGGATTGATGGTAAAGGAGACTTAAGTCCCAAAGCTACTGGTACAGGCACACATCCTCTGCAATATTAATGTAATAGATACATGAATAATTGGACAAAGTCTACCATTGCATGTTCCAATGAGCCCCTTTAGAGTAACTGAGTATTGCAGCTTTACTTTAAAAGAAACCAATGAAAAAACAGTAAGACAGACATGTTTCACAGGTAACACTGAACATCTCACTTGTATGTGATATTGTGGTTCTTCCATTTCGGCTTTCGAGGGTAGATGCTGAAGTTTTCCACATCAGGAACACCACACCTCGGCTCCCTCATTATTTCCAGGGTCTCTTTATCCAGGTGGCCTGTCTCTGTCAGACCAAAGAAGCTTTGCATTTCCCTGATCTTCTCCTCCATGGCTGAACTGGACCTGACCCTTCTTCCCGCGCCTCCACTGCTGCTGCGGGGTTTCAGGTTGTAGAACATCCTGAGGTAGCCCTGGTTTTGAGAGGAGTTTACGTGTGGGAGATACTTAAAGACTCTCACAAATCTCACTCTCTGATTGAAATCTTATGATTTCTCCTATAAAGTTACCTGAAAGTTATCTGAATCATTCATGTCTTGTTATACATGTGCGGCAGATACTTCAGATACATCAGCGTGGTTTCCACTGTCATTCCAAACAGGACATGCAAGGGCTTGTCCGTCGTTTGTGAAAGTGATGCTCCTTACATTTTAAATTATTACATTTTGTTGCCACAAGCTATGTTTTATACAAGAGCATACACATTTTATAGTACACTGTATATTCTCAGCTATGCTTGATAGAAGAGTAATGCCATAAACCCTAAATGACACTCCTGAGAAGACCAAGACAAAATCTGATCAAGAAGCTTTTGTATTAGAGTCTGATCCATTTCAGTAAAATTTAATTCTTCAGTTGCTTATCACTGCCGACTGAAATTGAAGCTTTGTGAATACTTCATTTTAGATAGATAAAGGACAGTTACATGGAGCAAAAACAGATAGCAAGTCTCAGTTGTGGTTTGATTTTGGCTTGCTGGGAAAAATCTGTTAATGGCATCTGGACAGAAATGTTTTACATTTTAGTCCGAGCCAAACTCGAATAGCCAAATGTGGTTAACTATCTCATTATTTTGCTAAATGTGAAGTTACAACCTTAACACAGAATCAGCAGATGAGATAAAAATTTATTTATGAAATATATGTATATGTACCCACAGTGGTACTCAGAAAAGCCGTCTAGTGCTAAACCTGCACCAAATCTGTATTAATGTTAGAAAAAGAGTCTTTCTCGAATGAATGTGCAGTAAAAAAACTTTGCGCTTACACTTTTAAATGGTTGTACTTTAACATATCATTACTGGATTCACACAACAAACCTAAAATTCATTACTATTTAATATAATTGCAATCTCTATGAAATTTATGCGATATCTGTTTGATGTTTTTCTTCATGGTTCTCTTACAAATATAAAGTCTTCCAGAAACACAAACCTCAGCCAGCTCCACATCATCAGGACTCAGCCACTCATCCTGATCAACTGGTAACATCCACAAGATATCCACAAACACCAGAGAGCCCAGCACAAGTATCCATGTCCAGAACAACTGCATCTTTTAAATGAGCATCATAGTAAGCTCATTTTCATCTGCCTTCAGATTTTATATACGAGCATTCCTGAGGTTATTGGGCAATCACATGGCCCAAAAGCCTTCAATCCTGTCTTTATGGCTGGGTCTACCTTCCCAAATTTTCTGGAGGTTTTGTGGTTAACACAATCTCAGTCAGTGTCTACACACTGTCTGACAATTTGCCATGTGTTCACATTGGGTTTACAGTGCAGGAACTATTTGATAAAGCTTATGTTCATCATTTGTTTGTAGTTCTTGCAATAGATTTTGAATGAGGTTGGCATTTATGATTGGGCATATTGTGATTAGAAATCTCAACAAAAAACACATTGGAGACTACTGTGTATATTCATGTATTCAGTTGATCAAAGAAATGTAGCTAAAGGTGAGGCAATCCTAAAGTCGCAGTGCAAAATAATGTGCGTTCATCAGCCTGTAATACAGGGATGATGTGTAGCAGATTTGCTGGACGGTTTTCAAAACAATTCACCACAGACGTGGATCTGGGACATGGGGATTATTATACTGTGCTACAAATCCTAAAACCACACACACATATTATTCCTTTTAAAGTCAATTTTTTATTGTGACAAAAAGAAAAAAAAACACTTTCAGATATTATAGATAAATAAATCTTCACTAAAAACTGAAAAAACACAGTTTTTATCTCAAGGTTTGCTATAATTAATTTAATAAATGTTATCATGAAATTTCTTCATTGCCTCCATTGGATTTACAAATGTTTCAACATCCAAGCCAGGTATTTGCTTTCTCAGCTCCAATAATATGCTTGTGGGTGTAGTCGTATTTGTAGACTTGTGGTCCGATAAAGAAGTAGATGAAACCTAAGATGACAAAAAAGAAAAAAAGAAAAAGAGACAAATAATGAAGAAGCATGCAAGGTGCTTTGCATATAAAATTCAAATAAAAACACTACATAGGTTGTGCTGTGTTTTATATGTTATTATATGTTATTATATGTTATTGTTGTTGTTGTTGTTAGTAGATGTGGGTGCAATGGTGGTGGTGAGCGCTATGATGATAAGCTAATGATGACAATGATGATGATAATAAGCACTGTCTGCATGTGCTTGCTGAAATTACAGTGTATCATTTTATGTCCCTTAAGTGATAAAGTGAGTAAATTACATATGTGAAATATAAATTACACAGGTCAAATGACTGAGGTGAACCTGGTAATGACTCTGGTAACAATTTCAGAGCAACTCAACTGATGTTGCACATCTGTGAAACAGCATTCTTCCTCCAGTAGTAATAATATGAACTGCAAAAGCCCCTAAAGGCACTGACAGAATTGCAGTACCTGCTAAAACTAAACAGGATTACTGCTCTTACTAAGCTCAGCATCAACCTGTCTGCCAGCTCTTGTTAAGCATATTAGGTGGTTTGCTGTGGAACATTTTCAGATTATAGCTTTGGGTCTTTTCCTCTCTATCACTGGCGATGTCGTCTGCTATCTAAACATCACATCCTGTAAATAAATGCACACTAAACAACCAGTGTAGACTGAAAATATACATCGAGCAGTGAAAACAAAACAATACAAAACAAAACAAATTAAAAAAATAATAGCTCACCCTCTTTATGAATGGCTGCACTTATTGTTGTGTTGAGTCCGGGGAAGTCCTCACTGATGAGTTTTGGGTAACCAATATCCATAACTCTTCGGTTTTCATTGTAACTGAAAAAAATATAAGATAAGCAGGGTATATCAGAAGAAATTACTTAGAATCATCTAGGTCTGTCTTTTTTTCTCAGAAAAAAACAGTTGTTCAAAGTTGCTAGTATGGTCACGTCATCAAACCTCAAGTTCAAACTGAGCCCTTATTTGTCTGTGTGATGCCCAAATCCAGTTCAGATCAAAACCTTGTCTCTAATAAAATTTGTGGCTTGGAGCGTTACTTTTTCCTTCACTAACACAGGTTTTTGATAGCTTTTCACCCACTGTGCATGATGTGCGTATAATTGCTCTCTTTCCACTCAGTTAAGCCTAAGCCAATTTGTTCAGTGCTCAAGTCCAGTCTTGAGTGCCTTCTATATCTATGGTACCAATGTTTGTGGGAACCCCCTGCACACTTATCAAAAGCCAGTATTTCTATTTAATGCAACACAATATCTTAGGACATTCAATTCCAACTCAAAACAGTAATTTATCGAGGCTAAATCAGTATACCAAATTGCTGTAATTTATTTCCATTCCCTAAGCATCTCTCAAAGCAGCAGCTCATGATAAACCACAATTTTGGATGTGTGATACTATATTTTACTATTGCACAGTGCAGCAGTCTGGCCTCTTGTGCACATACAGAAAAAAAATATTCCCCAATCCTAAACTTGAGCATCCACACCCAAGCGCACGACTGAAATACATGATCAGAATCAGCAAACCAGGCGCATAAGTAAATAGGAATGGGTCTCAAAGTGAGTGTGAAAGATGCTCAGTTAAAACCCTTACCATCACCTTTTTGGCAACAGTCACAAGTCTAATGTTGACTCTGAGTCTCAGTCCAAGTCTCAGTCATCTACAGTTGAGTCAGTGTAGAAATAGGAGTCAGGAAAAGTGAATCCAACCCAAAAGTCCAGAACCAACGCAGGCTCTCCACGGCTGATGCCCTTCTGGCTTGGGGCATGTTGAAGAATAGCAATTATTGAGACAAAGGAGTTTGTATACTTTGGCCTGAGGGTGGTGCTAGCAGAAAGGCCATGACGTCAGCAGTTGACAGGATTCATCATCTGTCATCTCACCAGTAGATTTTAATATTTGAAATTTGTCATTCTGCCACAAGAGTGGTGATAGAGGAAAGGTCATAAGGTCACCAAAATGAAGAGGAATGTCCTTTGGGGAATATGAGTGCACTCATCAAATATCATGGCAATCTTCTAATTAGATTTAGTGAATTAGTGGCCAAAATTCTGACATTTTGCCCTAAGGATGGCACTACAGGAAAGATCACAAGGTCAAAATTGAGATGACTCATCCTATTGGGAGTATGAACCAGTTTATCAAATTCCTTGGTAATCCACCCAATAGATTCTGAGACAGCAAATTTGACACTGTGGCCTGATGCTGGTGCTAGAGGAAATTTCAGCAAATTACAGACTGTCCATGATAGCAGAGATGTGCTCTGTACAAGTCAAATGTTTGACCTGAGGATGGCGCTAGACCAGAACAAAGATCACAGGGCAACCACAATGAGTATGAACCGACTGCACTCAGCAAACATCAGGGCAATCCACAAATTATATTTGTTGATATCTTGTATGCAGTACACCTGGAAATTCTGTGGCACCAAAACTGACAAGGTTCATCCTATGGGTTGTATAGATGTCCTCACTCAATTTATGGCAATCTGCACAATTTGGGATATGTTGCCCCATAAGTGTTGAACAAATGGATGGACAGACAGACACAGCCATCCGCCGACCCTGTCTGCCAATGGGGCAATAATAGTGAGAGATTCATTACCAATGGATTAGTGTTGTTTACATGTTGTCTTACCTCCAGTAAATGTCATGGATAAAGAACAGGGTCCGTCCTGTTTTCACTATGTGTACTGCTGCATCAATGTCCTGAACCCAGACTGGAAAGCCAAAGTTGGTGAGCGGTTTAGGCTTTCCCTTAACAAGGGAGCCTTTCACTGTCCAGTACATGGATTCTGTCAAAATATATGAAAAAGGTCAGATGCAGAGTTCAAACTGATTTGTGTTTTTTCCACAAATGATACAAGAGATTGATGCATTCTGCAGTGCAGTTTGTAGCAACAGGCTAGCTACCATGAATGAGGTAAGCGGTGGACCTGCGAGGCACCCAGAAGGCAGCATCGATGCTGCTTTCAATCTTGGGCATGAAGTTGGTGATGGGACCTTCTTTGATGTCATATTGCTCGTTATGTTTAATCCAGAGATACCTTATTGGAAGATGATCATTATTTAGGTGAAAACATTTCAGATCAATGTGTATCACATTAGTAATAATAATTTTTTAATGCAGCACAGACACAATTTAACATGCTGATGCAACTACGAAAAATTATGGTTAAGAAACTGGGAGTTGAATCCCTCTTCAGAAAATGATAAATGACCAAAACAAGATTTTTGCGTTGTGAATCTTCAATTCCTAAGATTAATCCTTCAGAGAAAACTATACTTGTCAGAGCAGTTTAAGAACACTGAAAGATTAACATCAGATTTTTTCCAAAGAAGATCTATTGCTTTTTGTCAATTAATTCCTCAAATAAACAAAAATCATCAACAAACCTTTCTCTGAAAAAGAAGGTGGCATCCCCGACAGTGGACACTGCATCAAAGGTCACGTCCGGGGCACATTTGTTCTGCATTTGTCGAGGATACTGAGGCCCAGAGAGCCATGGGCTGTACTGAGAGCTCCAGCCGTACCTTGGAAAGTTATGTGGACGACCTCTGAGTGGACCTACAGTAACACACATCAGCAGACATTTAGACAGAGAGCAAGCAAGCAAGCAACCAAGAAAGAAAGAAAGAAAGAAAGAAACTGTTTACCATATAGTGTATTGATATTTGCTACATCCTCTCTGGATAATAAGCTGAGTGTACGGGGGTATTTGTAGGTTGGATACATCAGGGACTCTGGGTTTCTGGAGTGCTTCAAGCCCAAAGCATGGCCAAATTCATGCGCAGCTACCACATACAGATTGAACCCTGCAGCACAGAGAAAATAATAAAAATCAAAACTCAAATTCCTGCAGGACAAGAACTTCGAGAACAAAGGTGGCTCAGTTCAGTACCGTTTCCTCCAGTGGTCCAGTGCTCATCGTCATCAAAGTGTGTGTCGCCTCCAGTGCCCTCTCCTGGACCAAAAGCATGCGCCAGGGTTCCTCTGGGTCCATCAAATGGATACAAATCACCATGTGCTGAAGGACACAACATAAAAGAGAAACCATAGGGAGAACATATAACGTCTATGCCAAAAGAAAATTACAAACCACTTCGACTAAAGAAATCCGAGGAGGTCACTGCAAAGGGCACAATGCTAATTTGCATGAAAATGTCCACTGAAATGTATACATGAATAAATCTGCCATAATATTCTCCTATAGGTGTCCCATTTTAAATAAACGGGAAACTCACCATAGGACACAAACTCCACCATGATGTCAGCATTGCGGGTAGGTGATCGGACAAAAGTCAGACTGCTGGCTCTGGCCCAGACGCTGAGAGCTGACTCCAGCAGAGAGTCCACAGTGCTGCGAGGCAGGTCTCGAGTGTACCGCCCAATGCTGCAACAGCAACAAGGAAATGTCATGTTATGTAGCCAAGGTTTGATGAATGTCATTCTAAAAGCAGGCATCCACAGCTTGTATTCTTCATCCTTAAAAAAAATGATGGATAGCACAACATTAAAACAATTTGAGGTACTTTTTAAGGGACAGTAGGGAATCTAAAAGATGGCTGACAAAACATTTACAGACAAGATACAACATACTGGATGGACATGGAAGCTGTTGCAAATAAACTCGACATTTCTGAACAAGGAGCAACTTTTTCAAGACTTTTCAAACTTTTTTACGACAAGTTTTCCTCTATTATACTTCTGTTCCACTTAGCTTACTGTTTTGACTTGACAGACTTCGGTGAAGCAGAAGTCACAAATAAATATTAGTGAGTGTTTTTTGAACCTGTCTTTAGCACCTGATGGGAGGAGACAATTCAGATGAAGCTGTTGATCACAGAATATTGTACTGAATTGACTTTTAAGTAGGTTGTTGTCATTGTGGAATACCTCAGATATGGCACTTAATTCACAAAAGCCTGCATGTCAAGCCCTAATAATTTGTGCCAGTTCCACATCTAAGCCAGAGGCATTAGTGGTTGTTGTTCCATGCCTCAAAATGTCTATGTATAATTCCTTTAAAGAACCATTCCAATGATTCTGAATATTTGGCACATGCACAATTTGGCTACATTTTACATTGCAACAAACCATTTCTCAAATCATGCGGGGGCACTAAAGATTTCACAGCATATTATCAGAATCCCTTAACAAGGCCTTCACCATTGATAAACCACAGAGCTGAGAGTTTGCTATGCAAATTAAATGTTTCCAGGGAATTATTTTACCCTGAGGGGACCGTTTCACTCCACCCAATTTCAGGGCATCAAAACACAACAGTGCTTCTGCTTTTAGGAAAACAACTGTGGATGACTTCATTATAATTAGCACTGAGCAATGTAGACAAAAGCACATATCACAGTATTTTTGACCAAACAGCCCGATGTCGATATTGTTACGATATTGTAGGGATGACTACTGGTGCTTTCACAAAATATGTACCAGGAATGGGGAGGAATTTTATATATTGTCCTTAATTTAAATCATATAATATATATATTTTTTTATTACATTAAATTAAAATTCAATTAAGTTACAAGACATTAGTTGTATCCGAATATTCAGAAAATTAATTCATGTAGTATGTGACATCCTTATCATTGTTTTACTGTTATTTATAATCTAAAATGATATCAGAGTTCTAAAAAATGACTGCTTGCTTCAGTAGCAGGAATGTGAAGTATAATGTATTAAACATGCAGAATCACTGGTACAGTTCTTTGAGACTTAAGCCATGCATAAAATGAAAAAAAAAACTGAAATCCTTTTTATACAGTTGGCGTAGCTTGCATTTGCAGGACAACTCAGCTTGTTCATCACTCAATCTTAGATTTGCATGTATTTAAATCAGTATTTCAGCCCTGCACTGGAGAGTAAAAGAGCAAAAGTATCATCAGTATCTTTAACAAACTCTCATTCTGAGCACCTGTAGGTGATGACATTCTTGTTCCATCGTGTTCCCAGGTTGTGACTGTATTCCTCCACATCTGGCACACCACAGCGAGGGCTCAGCATCACCTCCAGGGTCTCCGAGTCCACAGCGCCTGTTGTGTTGAGCCCAAAGAACGCCTGCATGTCTTTCACCTTGGAGGTAAAGGAGGGCCAGCTCCTCTTCCTGCGCCCGAAAGGCTCCTTTTTCAGGTTGTAGTATCGCTTAAGGTATTCCTGTCAGCAGATTCAACATTATTGCATTTATCATATTGTGTTGATGAGTGAGTGAAATCAATTGATCTTGTGCAGCTCAGTGAATACAAAGTATGCCAGGGTAAAAGGATTATTTCCCCCTGAAGCTACACATCCTGAATATTTATGCATTCCTGGTATTATAAAAATGGATAAAAGCATCCATTAAAACTGCATCTGTTAGTTTAATTCCTAATTTTTACAAAAATGCATTAACCTTTTAATGAACAGATGCACAGCCCCAACTGTCCAGTACTTAGAGCCATACTTTGTCATTTTCATTACATTTTTTTTTAATTCTTCTCCCTACAATAAGAAGAATAAAAACCTGGCATGCATTAACATTGCAGCTCACATTCAACCAACAACTACTATAACCATGAAAAATGATACAATTAAAATGACAAGAGCAAAAAAATGGGGTAGCTGAGAAGAATCAGTAAAACCATACAGTGTAACTGCTACCGAGACTCAGAGGGCAGTGCATTTATTTACCTCCGCCTCCCACCCACACAAAAAAGAACAGATAAAAACATTATCTCCATATCTCACATGCAGGAGAAAATGGCAGCATGGACCCATGCAAATTAGTTTCCCCCTAATCCAGTATAATTTAAAACAATTCACAGGTTTTGAAATTGTACAACAGATGCACTGTTACATACTCACATAACTCTAATGTAACGTAGCTCATGCAATTACGCACTTACTGTGGCGATCTTCAAGTCAGTCTGTGGTTCTGTGGAAGGAGACTTCTCTCCCTCCGGGATAACTGTGGGAGCTGTGAAACATGGACCAGGCACAACCAAGACCAGGGCACAGAAGCAAGAGAGCAACATGACATACATTTCACAGACTTAACACTACGGGAATTGTAGTGGCCTAGTTTAAACACAAGGAGTTGCAAGTTCTGGTTAATGAGAAAGCCTTTTAAATGGTTATTGTGACTCATACCACGCCAAAGCCAAGGAAGCCTCAGACAGTACTATGGAATTAGGGAGGGGTTTAGAGCCAAGGACAGCAAAAAGAAAAAAAAAAAAAAAGAAAAAAGAAAGGAATGAAAATTTGAACATTTTATGTCATATATGTGTGCTCCTTTGACTGCATTTACATGCTATTCACTTTATAATTTCAATCTCAACACTTTAATTTCAATTTCAATGTAAAGTGAGGACTGAAATAATGTGTTCCCATCCAACTTTGCTAATAGCTGATGTTGTGATGTGTATAAGTCTCTAATACCCAGAGTGTTTTTGCTGGCAGTTTTTAGAAAGCAAGTTGCTGACTCATTGCTAATCCCGAAGAAATGGCGAAACCACCTACAGCATGCAGGGATATAAAAAGATTTACTCTGCATGATCTACTCTCATTACTGTCACTATGAATGTGGTCAGCAAAGAAAATTATGTTGATATTTCCACAGTCACAAACCAAGTAGCTGTGATAAATGAATTTCCTTCACAGGACTCCTGTGGAGGATGGCCACCTCATCTAAACCTCATCCAGACTGATGCAACACAATATGCTGGGAGGCACTGCCACAGTCCCACGCATTCTGCAAGCTCTCCCAAAATAACACCATCAAAATCCATTCTTGTCCTGTTTTAGCAAGTTCATGTAAGTTCTTTCAATGACAGAGTTCTCTGCAAAGGAACTGAAACTGACTCTAATTGTAGGGATACATTTGGGGCCTTCAAAAAAGAAAATGGCTGCCAGCCAGGACGGCTGGAGTGGGACGGGCGGTGCCTTGGTAAATTCAGGTTACAATTAGGGTTGATTGGGCGTTGTGGAGCTTTATGGGACCAGGAGCATTCCTTTACTAGGGGAACATGAGCTGACTTTTCCAGGATATATCATGCTCTTTCGCAGAAAGATTTGAAGAATTTTTGTTGCTCTGGTTTTATGGTCAAACAGATGAGATAATGAAGTCATTTAAGGCAGTAGTGATCTAAGAGCGTAGCGTGGAGTTGCAAGGTTACAAGCGGGGAGAGACCATTCCAACCGCCATGGTAATTAAACCAGCAAAAGCCTTGCTGCTGTGCCCCAAACATACACTTTCACACTCACACACTGCCAGAGCTGTTCACACAAACTAGCCGAGATGAACAATATCTATCATGTGAAGCATATTTTCTCGTGTGCAATAATATAAATTAGGCAAACAAATTAGTTTCTTCTAATATGTCACAGATCACTAGAAAAAAAAAACAGCAAAAGGAAGCTATGTAGGATGGAGATGAAAGCTACATGCAGCACATAAACCAATATCAATTATAAACCCGCTCACCACAGACAGCAGCACTCCATCCCATCCTCCATCATATCCTACATATTCATCTGTTCATGTCATGCCATGTCTCCCTCTCACACCTTGCTCTGAAAAAGCTCCTGTCCTAACAGAAACACACCATGTTTTTAACTTTTTTCCCTCATGGCCCTATTTCTTCCTTTGTCCTAAGATAACTGTGCTTCACACCATTAACTATACTCCTGAACAAATCAAAGGTATAAAAGGTATAAAAACCCAGTATTGGTGTCATTTTCTCTCATTCAAACCGAGTGTCTGGATGCTCATTTACATGCACAACTCCTGGGCCTCTAATAACCTGCTAAACACTTTCAAATATACAAATCATAGTGCCTTGAAGATTCCTTCCTCACTGATTTTCTGCAGTGATAGCTACAAACATAATATTTTGCTCCTCTCAGAAGTTTCACAATATCTAGCCTGAGGCCCGTGAGCCAGAAAGGGCATGCAATGCTACCTACTGCACATGTACATCGTTGCACAACCTGCACCACTGTCAGCTTGCTTTTAACCACATGCAATGAAAGCAAACAACATCAACAAAACATGTGTTCAACATTGATACAAAATGTCCCCCAGTCACTGGCATGCGCCCGAAACTTCATGTTTTTCTCACAGAGCATCTTAATCTCGACTTTACGGCCCACTTAAACAACTGTAAGATTATACTTCTCTTTGTGAGTGCTTTAGCGTGTTGCATTGTATCATGGCTATTCATTTTGTGGTGATATTGACATTTCTAGTTTTAAAACACTGTTGCCTCGTGAAATGCAGGCATTTCTGCAACTCCTTAAAAGACTGGAATGTGCTTTTATACACAGCAGTTTATGTCCTCTCTTTCCCCTTTCACCAGGTTAATTCAGGTCAGTCACAAAAACAGCCTGTTTTTCTGTTTTGACAGTGGCGCAACTCTGACATTTGAAAGAATTGTGTGCTCTATTTATATTCTTCTATTTTAACTTCTGTTGATGTTCAACCTTTTTGCATCAGGTTATATATAACACTGAGACATGTTGAGAGACATGTCATAGAGAAATAGCTGGAGGTTTGCATGCGGCCACTCCTCAACACACACTGGTGTTGTTGCTGATGTGTCTCTGCTGCCCTCTGGTGGTAGCTCTGTGTTATCAATATGCCGTCTGGAATTTGCTTAGCGCACGCCACAGCAGCACAGCAGTGCATTTTTTCTTTATTTTGAAGTTGTTGCTCAGTTTTTTGTTTATTATCAAACCCCTTGTGTTATTTCATCTGTGAGGATTAAAATACTGATTTTGCTTTTACAGAATACTGTAGTATAGCTGATATAGCTGATGCCTGTTTAGGCTTGCTGACCATATCCATTTTCCACTCATTTACAGCATTTTTTTTTTTTTTTTTTTTTTAAAGGGAACA
>OMLB01020044.1:15891-26830 GCA_900302555.1 Myripristis jacobus
CTGGATGACACACTGTCAACTCTAAACAGAAGGACACACACACACACACACACACACACACACACACACACACACACACACACACACAATAAAAAAGGAGATCTCTGTGCTACGAAATGCCATCGAGCTTTAAGTGCAACCAATTTCTTGATTCATTGTGATGGTATGCAATGCAATTTAGCATCCTCAAAAACTCACTTTGATTTCATAGCACGGTGCTGTGTCTAAATAAGACTCCTGCTGTTTCTACTGGATACAAATCAATACCTGCATGGCTAAGTGAAACTGCACTTCAGTTTGCAGAATATGTTCAACTGCCTAGGGTATAGCAGGCCTGAAAAACTGTGCTGCACTCATTCGATAGGTTTTTAAAAGCCTGTAGAGCCACTTAAAATTTTCAAGCAACAAAGAGGCACTGAAGAAGTTGTTACTGAATACACTGCACATCTTCCTATACATACATCTTTTATGTTTTCTGAGCTTAGGCTGAGTTGAATTTTTACATAGTTATGTCGGTTTAAGTTTTTAACTCAAACTTAAATGTACTGCAGTAGCATGGACAGATGACTAGCTGCAGTGCCTCAAAAGCCAGACTCCATGCACTGAATACTGACATTCTTATATCTGAGCACTGACAACGCCCATTTTCTCAAGCAAATTTGCCACTGACACCAGCAGTATACCGATCCCAAATTAGGGCTCAGGCCCCTGAGACTCTTACAAGGTAAACGTCTAATAAGGCTAAATAAGTTATTGCTGCTCTTTATGTAAGTAGATAGGGATATTAAAGTGCTAATTAAATTGGTTACGCTTGAGAGCAGCAGTGCCTGAGCTTAGGGAGCAACTAATAAGTATACATTGCCACTGGCATCTCTCTCTAGGGTTTATAACATGGGTGCATGACATGTTTATGTGCAGCCTTGAAGAGTTATTGCAGACAAATGATGCATTCTACTAAGGTGAAGCATTTGGACTTTCTGAACAGATACTTGAACGGAGAGAGGAACTGTGATTCAGGCAATTTGTGATTGTTACAGTAAGTATCTTCAATAAGCAGGATGGATAGTGTCTGAAATAATCTCAGCATTGTGTCACTTGATAAAAATGCTGCGCAAACATAGTGACAACAATGTAAATTTATCCTTACTATTAGTAGTACTGGTGGTGTTAGTGGTATTCTCTCTGGTATTGTCTTTCCTACCTGCCAGGACACAGCTCCCAGTATGGCCGTCGACAGCAGACAGAAGAAAACCAGGCGTTCTGAAATGAGGCAGAAGTGTCTCATACCCCTGGAGGCCATGACCCGGTCGAGGCTCCGGTGGCCAGTTCGCTGGGCCCGCCAGGCCTTCTGGCATTCGCTCAGCTTGGTGTGGAAGCCCCAGAGTGTGATCAGCAGAACTGTGTGGCAGATGGACCAGAAGAGCCCAAACACACAGAAGCCTGGGATTACCAGGTACCACAGCTCCAGGTGGCTCAACTGGGAAAAGACAAATTTATTGAACAGAACGTTACTATTAAACATGGGATTCAAATATGTAACCTACTATACAAGACACCTACAAATCTCATTTTGAGAAATTATTGAGTTTTCTCTACTCCTCGTTCTTCACAGACAGTCACACAGAAACCTAATGGCTGGGTAATAGAAATGTCCATTTCCTCAAACCACAATTTGTACAATTTGCTGAGTGTACCTTTAAGGCAGCCAGGACAAAGAAGGCCAGCTCAGCCAGACTCAGAGGCAGCAGGGACAGCCTCCTCCACACTCTACCCAGGGAGAGAAATGGCAGCCAGCGTTCACTGGGGCCCAGCCCACTGAAGTACACATCCAGCAAGGGCTCACAAAGCAGCCTGCCCAGGTAGCAGCCCAGGGCATAGGGGTTGGCTGTGATGCCCAAGGCCTGAAAAAACACAAGAGAGGTAACCAAGGCAAAACAGGCGAGGTTCGGCAAGGCGAGAAGTGATTTCACCCTCAAGTCCACTACGAGGGCCCCGAGAGCCACCACCAAGCTGATTATGGCGACTGACTTGTGAAAAAGCATGGTCGTGCTGGCTATGCTGAATCCCAGGAGCTCCAGAAGCTCGATGGAGGTTAGCAACGTAGGTTTGTAGCGGAGAGAGCTGCATATCCGTTCCGTCAGAGCCCATACAGCTTTCATAGCTACACTTGCCAGGAGGAGATAGTTGGTGACCTGCTCTTTCACATTCTGATCGAGGGCAGGGCTGTTGAGGAAGCACAGGAGTCCGAGCAGAAAACCAAACCACAGGTGGAACAAACTGAGGCTGGCTTTCTCCATTGCAAAGTAGTAGTGGAGGATGCTGGCTATTCCTAGGACAAAGAGGCCCAGGATAAAAATAACCAGAATCATCGGTTCATCTGTCACCTCCCAGCGTACATACATGCCCACGCACACTGCCACAAGAAGGTTGACACTGGACAAGTATCCAAGGAAACGCACTGATGTAAACATGTCCACTTCCTTGGGTCGATCAGCTGTCAGCTCCTCTTCCTCTTCCTCCCGAGCCATGGCTGACTTGAAAACAACAAATCCAAATTCAGATGAAGCCCCTGACTGTCAGCTCTGTCCAGTCTCTCTCTCTAAAGCTGGGGTTGTGTGTACGTCTACTAGTCCACTTGCTCAGATGACCTGCAAACTGAGGACAATGCCTCTTGAAGGCATTCTGCAAAATCAACCCCTGTGAGAGAAGTTAAAAGACATGTTACTGCAGTAAGCCATTAAATCAAGTTATAACATCCTTTCCACAGGCATTCAAAACTTCGCCAGGAAGCTAACACCGGGCTAACTTTGGATTTAACTTACATCACAGTTTGAAAACCACAGTCAGCTTCCTGTGAACCATTTCGTTGCAGCTAAAGAGGGGTTAACTGAAGAAGACGACGGCATTTCTACCATAGCATTATCAAGACAGGACATATGATTAACAGCAGGGGAAAAAAGCTAAAAGGAATCTATCTGCTCAACCACCACCCAGGTCCAAAACACAGACTGCGGAAGTGCAAGTTAGGCTGGGCTCCTCCGGCGATGTGGCACTGTAACACACTAGCCGGGCCAGTTTGCTAACTTTGGCTAACGTTAGCTTCGCCGCTAACTTGCGCGGACGTTAACTTAGCCACTTCAAGCTGAGCGCTGGCTTTTTAAATAACATGTGAGTGTGTGGAAGACCGTGCAGAGACTCCACAACCCGCACGAGAAACGCATTTATTGTTGTAAAGAAAGCTGTCACCCGAGCGTTACTTACATGTTGGTTGTTAGTTGCAACTTTTGTTTTGTGGTGCTACGCGGTACTTCCGGGTTCCAAACTACGGCACCTCGCAAGTGTCATAACTGCCTTCGCACTACGCATATGGATACATGAGGCCCCATTGACAATATTTATTGTTCAATTTCAAGTGTCATTCCAGGTTTGTTGATTGTTTTCTACACCATTTTCCATCTAGAAGACAGAGCAAAAGCACAGTGATGTTCAGTAAAGTCCCTGTCACTGAGCAAACTAAAAAACACAAAGCAAATAAATAAATAAATAAATAAAAATAACAGATGAAAGTCCTATAACAGTCATACAATGTTCCTACAGACACACAAAAGTTGATAATAACCTTACCACAGGCACTGGTGGTGTTTCAGTCCCTAATGTATCACTGTGACATTGCTGCAGCTTTTTTCCCCCTAGTTTTGTTGCAGTATTCGTATAACATTTCACTGTTTTATTATTACCACATGCACTACTGCCATCATCATTATCATCATCATCCTCCCTGCACGAGCTGGGGACGGGCTGACTCACTTCATATACATGTAGGGGGGAGAAGAGAGAGAGAGAGAGAGAGAGAGAGAGAGAGACAGTCTGTGAGTAAAAGAAGTGAGTCATGCTGACATGTTGTATGTACATAACAAATACAGCACATTAAACACGGTGGCTGACCTTCATGAGCATCACATCTGCATTAAAAAATATAGGATTTGCTGCGTATTTATTAAGTGCGGTGTTGTGCGTTATGTCAACTTGTTTTTGATGATCAGTAAAATTAATAGGGTACATTTATATCTGTGTAAAAGTCAAAGTGTGTAGATGGGTGAATTTAGTGACTGTACAGCACTTTCTAGTCATGGTAAAAAATGTACTTTGCTGCATGGGGAAAATAATTGAGCGTCTGGATGAAAGAAAGTCGCTCTGAAATTATCCCTGAGATTAATGTAGATGTGTAGGCCTACACAGCTGTAAAATTCAAATTTCATGGTGTCTGTGGCTCATATCTCAGCAGCCACACCAAAGAGAAGCTGTTTACTTGCCTCTATCCTCCACCTCGTGCCACAAATGTTTCTGTATCGTGCTTTTTATGGACCAAGATAAACCCATTGGCCTCTAGAATCAGAAGCCTATTTACTGCATTACTGGGGAGAAGCCTGTTAAAAGGTTTATTTAGGATTTTCTGCTGATGCAACATGATAAAAGTAAGGATTGGAGGAACATCAAGAAGCAGGCTAACTCAATACCCTGAGGGTATAAAGCAAAACCTGTGTGTGTGTGTGTGTGTGTGTGTGTGTGTGCGTGCGTGCACTTCTGAGCTTGCAACTTTTATCAGATATTGACATAAAGCACAACTTGGGAACATGCCTCAGTCCTTTTCATGCATATACAGAATTCCTTTCACATCATGGGTTTATTTACAGAATCTTACGCTGAAATTGTAGCGTGCTATTTGTCCCAAATAAGAACGCTGAAAAAAAAAATGTATTTGGACCTCTGTGGCCTGAAAACTAAATTGTTAACTCTCTTTTAATTGAAAATGGTCTCCACAACTACTTCTAATAAACTGATTATGGAGGAGCAGGTATTATAGTCTAGCTGCCTATTTTACTTTAATATGACTCTTAATGCAATTATTTAAAGGAACAGTCAGATAAAACATGTAATTTTTTTCATTAAAATGTTTTTAATTGTCATCATTGCATGTAGAAACTGTGAGAATCATAAGTCCTTCATCTGCAGACAGATGCCTGTTGGTGGTTTTCTCCTGACTCAAACAAATTATTTTGCAGGCGATTGAAAAGCTTCTTTTACATGAAAGAGAGGAGGCTCCAATCAGAACACAACCTCAGTTTTTATTCCTTACGCTGACTTTTGATTGACTCTTCAGCAGCACCCGATTTGAGAGATCCTTTCAGAACCTCTCAAATCTCGGTGGATGATAAAGATAGCAATCATGACTAATACTAAATAAGAAAACCCTCTTTTTAACTGGGTTTACCAGCCCCTTAAATAAAACAAACCACAGGAAACAGCCAAAGTAAAGGAAATACATTTTATTGCACTTATAAATAAGCTGCATCTGTGCATGTGGATACTGTGTGAATCACTGTCTTCCAGCATAAAACTAGGGCCTTGTTTGTGTGCGCACACACTCCCTGAGTTGAAGAGCAGGTCATGTGACAGCTCAGGGCGGCCTGAAGGTTGAGAAAGTCACAGCCTGATCACACACGGGGGGAAGCTGTCGAGATGAAGAGACGGTCTCAGGGTGTAAGGTCATCACAGCCCCAGATAAATACACCCAATTGGTTCACTCCAGCCCATGTTATTTTTTTTTTTTCCTGGATGAAAAACTGAGGTCATTTGGTGCTAAAGAGGCCACATGCAGTATATCTGTGAGGAAAAGATAAGCCGAGTTACCACACTTTTTTAATTAGTGCCCTAGCATTGCTTTCATGCATAATTGAAAAGAGTCCAGTGGTCAAATGAGTTTTAGAAACTCAATGTGTGTATACGTATGCATATGTGTGTGTGTGTGTGTGTGTGTCTGGAGGGGGGTATGCATTTGACCGTTTCCATGAGACAGACCATTGCCACAGCCCACAACAGTGATTACCTTTTCTCAAAAAACCCAATCAGAGCACATGAATGGTGCAGATATTTCATTAGCGCCTGTAGGTCAAAGCACTCAGTGATCTCCAACAATGCCCAGACAGAGAGAGAGAGAGAGAGAGAGAGAGAGAGAGAGAGAGAGAGAAGGTTACATTTAAAATAGGGGGGAGAAGGGTGAGATGAGGATAGGTGGGAGCGAGAGGGAGAGAGAGAGGAGAGAGGAGAGGGATGCAAGAGACTAAAGGAGACAGGTTCATCTGAATAATGCAGAGGGTACCTTCATTCTAATGTCAGACACACCTCCACACCACTTGCATGTGCCTGACTGCAGGAGCACCACTGGCACATTCACACGCACACACACACACCGACCACACACACACACACAGACAGACACATACACAGAACACAGTCAAGCTTACATATATATACCACCCCAAATATACACATCAAAGCTCAGACAACGGGATGTGTTTACTATTCCGAGACGTAGCCTAGCACGCCATCTGTATGACAAACAGTCAGGAGACACCCGCCAAATGAAATCTCCCAAGTTGTTATTGCAATAGATAAACTATAGTGAGGAGGCAAATCTGTTGTGTGTGTGTGTGTGTGTGTGTGTGTGGACGCACGAGGACGGGGGGGCTCACATGTTTTGAGCGAAAGTAAATCTAACTTGAGAATGTGAACTCTCACTGTCGGATGCCTGCTGTGAAATTGTCTTTCACGCAATGGAAATATTTTCAATGTTTACCACTTTCTGCACATAGTCAACCTTGTCCCACAAGGTAAAGCAGGAAACTGTTTTACCACACTGAACGCACACACACACACACACACACACACAAAGAGTCAAGAGTGTCCTTATCTGCTAGCGAATCATGGCAGAGATTTTATTAGGGATTTGTTTACATGTGTGTGTTTAGCGGATATTGGTGCCTAACCGTCCAAACTCAGCCAGGCCTTGCTAAGACGAAAACCCCCCACATCTGAGCCCTCCAGCTGCTTGACCTGAGTTGCTCACGTTTATCGTCTGTCCTTCACTTAGCCTCGTGAGTCAGCCTTGGCAATCCCGCCATGCTTTAACCCAAGCCTTGCTCCTCGGCAAGTCCACTCAAAGAAAATATCACTTCTCTTAGCGGCCTCCCTTTTCACCGCTGACCTGACATCTGCTCTGTGTGTGCGCGACTGCCAACATAGCAATGTTCCTACCTTGACTCCACTTACCATTCCCCTCCAGATCAACTGTCTTGCTGGAGTCCATCTCACTTGGTTTTTATCCTGACAGCCTCGTGCACTGTACTTTCAGGACAGGGAGCATGTAATACGGGGGGCTTACACCCTGGAGTCTCTCATTTGAAAATATCTACTCATGGTACTGAGACTGCACTTCTCAGGGTTACTAATAGTACCCTGATGAGTGTGGATTCCACCAAGTGCTCTGTCTTAGTGCTGCTTGACCCAAATACGGCCTTCAACATGATTGATTGCGCTGTTGTAATTGAATGACTGAGAAACGGAGTTGGCGTTTCCAGAACGGAGGCTCATATTACCTGTCAGACAGAAACTTTCTCGCCATGTGGTGATTATATTTCTTCTACATTTGCTCTGTACATCTGGCGGTCCAGAATTGTGCTTTTTAAGTATGAAACTGCTTGGTCATGTCTCTCTTATGCTGATGAGATTAAAGTATGTCTCGTAAGCTGGTGCCATGCAAATTTTGCACATACTTTTAAGCACATTTTTGAAGACTCAGCAATAGAAAATGCGAGTCAATGTGCATTTTTATCAACTCGTTCTGCAAATTGTTTGAGAAGTGTGTGATGATAAACCCAGAGAGAGTCAGAGAACTAGAAGATGGAGAGATGCAGTGCATGGTCAGAGCAGCCCTCACTCCATCGCATGGCTTTGTTAAAATATGTGATCCTGCTCACTGCGATGTTTTCTGTCAGTAATTATTGGAGCAGAAGCCCATGTCAAAAAGTCCCTACTACATCATCTTCAAATAATCTGTTTCAATCAGCCTTTTTCGTATTTTGCCCTTATCAATATGGTAACATCTTCACTTCAGCCAAGCAAGTTTAGGAGTTTTTCCGAAATTCCAGTGTTTCCATTCAGGTTTTCTCATGTGCAAAATGAAAATGTGCATAAATACAAGCTGTTGAAAAAACCCAGTTGTAGTAAAAATAAATAAATAAATAAATAAAAAGGAGATAAAAGACACACCATGCAATTTGCAGAAAGCAACAAAAATGTAACAGAAATGTCCTTCAAAAAAATGTGAACAAAACCGAGGTTACTGCGATGCCCCTGAACACATCTCTGCAGAAAGTCTCGCATTGATTCCTAAATACAAACTTGATCTGAGGCGGCGACGAAGCAGATCACCCAGGTTGCTGCTTGTGACAGGACTAATAACCTTCTCTGCAAGCATTCAAATGCGTCACTGGAAGTAATTTTTCAGCAAAAATGACAATCCAATACAAAGCGTCTTTAAATAGGTCATATGAACCCTGAATGGCGCAGGGTGGCTGGCAAAGCGGGGAAGGAACAGCTCACCCCGTCTGCCACTCAGGTGCCAGGGTTTATCAAGCTCTCCCTTCATATGTTGTAACTGTGCAAGACACATGTGGGGGCACCCGTCGCTGGGAGAGGTCTGTTCAATCACAGTTTCATCTTCAGAGAAATCAATGTGATGGAGCGGTGCACCCAAAGTGGATGTTAGGAGAGGCAGACGGCATCAGAAGCCTAAATCAAAAGCCGTCAGTGCTTAGTATATCCATCAAGACTGAAATGAATTTCGGGAAAAAAAGTCTGTGACTTGAGACAGAGGGGAAAAGATGGAGAGAGGGTGATAGAGACAGAGAGAGAAACAGAAAGAATAGAAGCAGAGGCCGTCCACAGTGCTTGTCTGTGTCAACACGCAAGAGTTGTGGAATTTGCCTTTTTTTAAAGGAGAAGCAAATGTCCTTTACTTAGAAACTTTAACAGATTCACAGTTCGTTTGCACTGTGGTTTCAAAGACACACTATGAGGGAGACAAAGTCAGAATAAGAACGAGGAGACAGAGGATAAAACGGATAAAATGTGAGAATATTAATGTGCCCCCTCCTCTCCATCTTCCCCAGCAACAACGTTCAGAAGGGGCTGGGATTTTTTTTTCCAGTGGGCAGGCAGGAGGCACACTCTGTATTGCATGGAGAGAGGGTGTAAAAATAAATCCCCCTCTGCTGATTAATGCTGAAAGGCAGTGAAATCCACCACTCAGTCACTTCCTGCTCAAAAGGCATCCATCTCTACAGGACAATGATGATGCCTCATCTGCCAAGACATGTTGTCATTTCACAGGGATCAATTCAAACAGCTATTACACTGCTTATCCTCTGTCAACATCACAGACATGATGCCAGCGCTGGATATGCGGCACACAGAGAAAATGTCCTTCCTCAGGCAGCAAGAAATCAGTTCATGTCACATGCGCAGCAGATGAAGAACCTTGTTGGGATAAAGTACAATGTCAAATGTAAAATATTATTTCATAAGATGTTTGATGTTTTATAAGATGCAACTTCAAAGAGATGAAAGGTTTGCATTTGGCTCCGAGAAAGAGTGAGGAGAATAATTTCGCTCAAGTTTATTATTAAAAATGGCGAAGTGTTGACATTTCTCCACTTGATATTAACTTTCAGCTTAAAGTACACAGACATTTTCTTTTCTCTGCAAGAACATGAACTCTGAATAGAACTACCAGTTGAGGGCAATCATACATTGCCGGTTTAATTTAGTCCTTGCCCTAAGATCATCGTGTGAAGCAGCAATGACTTTTTAATAACCCGACCTGTTCGGTCCCACTGAGCTGTGACGATTAAAAGTGTGATTCATTAATTGTGCTGACGGGGGGAAAATTACGATTCAAATAATGAATCTGTTTGTGCCATTGTGAGAAATGCCAAACAGCGCCTTAAAGTCAAGTGTGCACCTCCGCCGAATGGATTCTCATTTCGCGATCAACGGCGCTGATGATAATGGCATTGTTCATTAAACACACATGGTTTCACAAACGAGGGCTTTGACTTCTATCTCTGTCGTGGCACTTTAATGCGCTTGTCTCGTAATTGGCCCGGATGAGTCAGCGGTTTGTCAAGTGTGAGCACAGTCCAGTTGCTCCTGCCTCCTCTCGGCAGATGGATCTCGAGACAAAGACTAGGTCACCAGATTTACCTCTGCTCTGTTCTGCGGTGCACCTGCTGCAGCGTGAAGTGAACTTGTAGAGAAGATATCATGCCAGAGAGCGGGGCAGCGTTCAGGACTCTCCCTGTGCTCTCTCAGGTTTAACAAATCAGCATCTGTTGGCCAGTCTGCGCGCCAGAAACCCATTGGCTGCAACCTAGATAACAGAGGGAGGGGAGGAGAGAGGGGCTGAGTGCTGGTAGATAGACAGGAATTGTCATATTGCTGTTTTTGTTGAAATGTAGGCTACAGCTCTTTACAACAGGTTGATTGACTTGACTATAACAATTCATCTGACTATTATGATAAATATTAATCAAAATATACAGCATATACTGCCCTGTCTTGATTAATTTTTTTGGTTTATGTTTTTCCTCAGGAGAAACAAGCAGCAGAGCTACAAATTTTTACATGGAGTTGCAGAGGTGAATCAAAAGAACGACCAAAGCAGTGAGAATCAAGAGGTGTCTCTCAAGCTACAAAATGACCTTTTATACTGCAGGCCGTAACTGAGTGATTGGTAATGGGGGAGGCTGTTAGTCTAACTCTACCGTCCTGCAGGGACAGGTTAAAGGAGCAGTGTGAGACAGGTTAGTGGAGCATTTTGGTGCTGAATCGTTCACTGAACTCGTTCTCTGTTTTGTTTTGCATGCACTGTGCACAGATAAGCAGCTATAGTTTGTCTCTTGCCATGAATGGTTATGACGCTGCTTTCCAATAGACAAGTCATCATATCCAGTTTGATATTCTGTCAAGCACTTTCTATCATTTTTTTTCCAACTGTTGTCACTGATTTTTATTTTCTTTGTCTATTTTGCTGCATTTT
>OMLB01020058.1:17045-43029 GCA_900302555.1 Myripristis jacobus
GGTCTGCCTCTACCTTCACTACAGCAGATGGAAGGATAAATGTTTTCGGAAATTATAGTTCCACCAACTAACTTCTCCCGAAACAACTCACTTTTTTTTTTTTTTAAATCCAAAAGACGTGTATTTCAAATACACTTGATGCGCTGTTTAAATAAGGCATGTTCGGAGCTGCTGTAAGGTTTATTTTTTCATTTTGACAGAACCAGTGTAACAACTCCCACAGAGTTCAAGTCGTGATGCTAAGCTAACACGAAATGCTACCCACAGGAACTGAACCACTGGATGTTCAGGGGTGAAAATATTATCAAACAACTTGTCTCAATCTGGGTAAGTCAAAAAAAAAAGATATTTTCCCCAAAACACCAGAGTCTTCCTTTAACTTTAAACATGCCACAGCCTGGCTGAGGGTGAGTGTGGGCTTTTAGGGAGGGGCGAAATGCACCCCTGCAAAGGAAAGGGGAGCACTGGATTTACAAAACGAGACAAAACAACCGCATCATTGCGAAACGTAATGCGACACAACAATCATTTTATCCCAATTATGTTGGTTCCACAATCATCAGAAGCCAAAATTGTAATTAAAAATAAAATTTGACATACACAGTAACGGTGCGCTATGTAAAACTGCAGAGGGTCGACTGATGTGAGGATCCTTCTGTGTTTTTTCAGTTGAATCTAACCCACTTCACTGTACCTTCGGCAGTTTTTCACAGTGTACTAATATAATGGACACACCTGCAAGATGCTGTCATAGATCTTGCCCTCTGTTACCGACGCCTTGTATTCTGGCTCTCGAAACACCGGAGCAAACTCATTGACATCGTCCACCTGAATGTGAACCACTGCCCTGGATGGATGGAGGGAGGAAGAGGAGTGAGTGGGCAGAGAACGGTGGGGAGAGAAGGGATGGAAGGATGCAAAAACAGCATTAGACAGGGTTGGCGGAGGAAAGGACAAGAAAAGGATACAAGGAAAGAGGGGAGGAGGGAGGGAGAGGGGAGAGAAGAAACATGTCTCTTAAGTAATTACGAGTGCATGAAATTAATTAAGACCAATTTCACTATCGATCTAGAAAACAGCTTTAAGACAGCGTCAGGGGAGAGAGAGGTGTAAAGAGTTCGTGGTAATGGGTGGTTGGAAAATTTATTCAATGGTTAAGGATAGGTCAGACACATAAAAAAGCACCACATCAATTAGCGTCTCTTATAAAATGGACTTTCTTTACCATCTAATGTGAATGGAGGCATGAAAAATCCCCGAGCAACGCATTCAACAAACTTGTCAGTCGACACCAGATTCATCCCCGGATTTCTCCCCACACCTCAATGCACGTTTGTCAGCACTCTCTTTTATTTCACACACCCATATAAAGACAACTAAAGAGGGCTGCTGCAGACATTAACCAGGTGCTCTGACATCACTTGTGCAATAAAGTGTATAAATAAAGCCATACTTGAGATGCATTATGAAGTTTTTCTCACCGGTGACCTTCTTTGACAACAACTTCTGGTGTATCTGCAGTGGCACATCTGGCTAATTAATGACAATATCTTAATGAGGCCTATTTAGAATGTCCTGCAGTGATAATGTCACCCACGCACACACACACATGCACTGTGTGTCATTTATCTTCCACTGCAGAAATTCATTACAGATGCCTGAGCTGAGAAATTTCTCTCTCCCTCTCTCCTTCTCTCTCTCTCTTTGTCCCTTTCCTCCCTCCCTGTTGGTAATAAGCCTGCAGCAGCTTCTTTTAACAGCTCTTCATCTTTGACTGAAGGACCAGAGGGTTTGATTTGCTGCTGTCCATGCTGGTCTGTCTGTCTGTCAGTCTGACTCATAAAGTGCTCCCAGCTCACACACACACACACACACACACACACACACACACTTGGATACACACTGCGGTGTAGAAGTAAGGATGTAGAGGGGGAAAAAAGAATGACAAAAGGAAAGGAAATAGAAACAATTAAGATGCAATCTGACAGTTTGCTGAATAAAGTGATCGCTGTCTGGCTGTGATAGCAGAGCTGTAAGTGCAAAGTGTAAAGATATTTTGGATCTTTACACACACCTGGGAACTTGAGTGATGAAATTTACACTCCGCAAACATGCAAAAAGTCACACTCTCAATTTGAAGTGACTGAAAAAAAATGTGAAAATATGAAAGTTATGAAAGTAATATCTATATTTTTAATAAATAAATAAACTTAAACTTAATAAATCTGCCACTGAAAGATCGAAGGTGCTGTTTTACACTACTGTTTGTGATGTTAGCAACTGTTTTTTTGTTGTTGTTGTTGTTGTTTTTGTCATGAAATGTGGGCAAAATCATAATTTGTACCAAAATAATCAAGTCTTTGTCTTTCTTTGTCTATCACTGTTCTCTGAATGTGAGTTTTAACTTTAGATTACACTAGATTAGATTTAACTTTATTGACCAATTCAAAATGACTCAGCAACAGTAGTGGTAAGTTAAAATCAAACACAACAAAAGGATGGGAATAGGAAATAAAGTAAGAATAGGAAAAGGACACAATAGATCCATATTTATGTGCAGTGTCTGTGTGTGTTTATATATAACTGACACAACAACACCAGACCATGGAGCAGATGGACCAGAACAGTGTTATAATCACTCAGGACGCCGGGGCGCTGTCCTTCATTTTGCCTTGGAAAAAATTATCAGGATTTTTAGTTCACATTTAGCAATCATAAGATTCTTTAAATTAGTGAAATTATGTCAGTAGAAATGACACAAGATGAAGATATCTTTTACTCACTTCTAGTTAGACAGTCATGATGCAAATAAGGGTTGAGACAAATAGCCGGCAAATCTGACCATCCGTTGCGGATAATGTGTTTTTTTCCGACTACAGCTGCTGGGCTCTGTTCCTCGTACGTGGATAACAGAGTTAGCTGGATTAGTCTGTCGACGGTTTGACATAAACCCAGGATTTTCAGTTCCTCAAAGCAAGCTTAAGATTTAGTCTCGCTTGTTCCCGCAGTACCAGCTCCTTAAACTCAAACCTGCAAAGTCTCAGGTTTATGACTTTTTGAAAACGACCAACAAACACAGGCACAAACACACATGCCTTCACTCACTTGTGTGATTTCTTCCAGTCGGCCCCGCTGGGACCAGCTCCACAGTCGTAGGCCTGGATAATGAAGGTGTACTCTTTCTGGCTTTCACAGTCCACGGGGCCACTGGCCCTCAGGACCCCTTCCCCCGATGTGCGATTCAGGACCACTGCCTCAAACGGAGCCGCTTGGCCGTGGATCTTGAAGGCACAGATCTCCCCTAAGATGTGAAAGACACATAGACAGAAAAGAGGTGGCATTTTCATCAATTTCTTTTACAGGTAAATTGTCACACATTTAAAGGCATCCATTGTAGTATTTTTAGTAGTAGTAAATTTGCTAATTTTAATAAGGAACTAAGCAAAAGAATTCCCAAATTGGACTCAAAAGAAGCACAAAGCAGATCATGTGGAGCTCTGTTGGTGATAGCTGTGGTTTTATATTTGCATTAGAATGTGTCCTCAAACTTATTTCTTACCATGTCATGGTGCACAGTGACTTCAGTGAGAAATGTGGCAAGTTAGGAGGAAAATCAAAAGGAAAGACGGTAGAGAACGACAGACGAGGACAGTGAGGAGACAGAGAGAGACGGTGAAGGAGATGTAAAGAATACAAAGTGAAAATTAGAAGAGCTGCCTCTGCATCTATATCCCTTTGTATACGGCACTTTTGTGGAGGAAAGCAGAGTTTCTATACTGTAAGTATGATGGCTTGATTAACTCTGATCTTTGCTCCAGAAAAAAAACAAGATATATAGCAAATATGAGTACTGAGAAAATGGGAGAAAGGGAGAATCAGAGAGATAATGGGCTACAGCATGGCTGTTCTCCAGCAGAGACTGAAAATGTCACCCAGCATGCGGTCTATTCAATAGACAGCAACAGCGGATATTGGGTACTTAATGTGAATGAGGTCGGTGCAGCAATAAGAGCAGCAGAGAGAATGAGAGACACGGTCTGAGCTTGCACTTGGTCTCATGGTATCACTGTGAAAGTAAAAATCACTGGGGGTATATGACATTGCCATTTATGGAAACCTGTTTCTGTTAAAATTTCAGACTAATTTTCACTGGCATGGCACCCTGAAGAAGGCAAACTGCTGGAACATGTCGGTGATGCAACCTAAAAAATAAGCAGCCTACTTTGTATGAAGGGTGCAACCTTCATTCATTTAATTATTGTATCACTGCGGAAAACAACAGTAAGACACTGATATTTTCCCCTGCCTAAGGAAATATTTCTAGATGTGGGTGAAACATGCAAATGCTCTCATTGTGTAGGATCAGAGAACAGACGGAGTTGCAAATTCATGCAATATCTGTTTTTTGTTTTTGTTTTTCATTTCATCTTTACATCTTTTTTTATTTGAAAATCATGACAGCACTGGTTAAGACAAACTACTTTGGCTTCTTTTGGTTTTTAATCTCTTTTTTCCTGGCATTACTCAAACCCAGCAGCCACCATCCAGCTTGTCAGGGAGCTGAACACCAACCAAACAGTGGGTAATGAAGTAAAAACCAAAGATACACACTGCTGACTTTTTATTTACAGAACGGCTATCGCTTCGCATTTGAACCCCAGTCAAGTCCCACTCCTGGACACAATGATCTTCGTCAGCGTGCTCGGCTCTCAGAAACATCGTGCACAGCTGCTGAGGTGTAGTCAAGAGAAAAATAATTTCTGATATCTGTCAAACTGTGTCGGTTTGACAAAAGATGAAATTTGTTTTGTCTGCAGAGTGTACAGAGTGTACCATATCCACTGAGTGTATCGTGTTTGCCCAGGATATGTGTTTGCGTGTGTGCGTGTGTGTGTGTGTGTAGATCTGGTTGTGACTCTGTAATCATCTGCGGAGTTCATCCCCTGCATGAGTGTTCTTTTCAGGGATTTGGGAAATCGCCTTGCGGAGGGAATATAAAGCCCCAGCACTCTGACCCTGTGCTGGCTGATATCTCTCCAAACATACCGGGATGTAGCGGAAACAAAAAGCAGCCGAGCTATGCGGGGATATCTCGCCGGTGTGCTCAAACCCCACCGTCAAACACAAGGGGAAAGACAAAGTTTTCTTTCACCCACAGCATCTGCCTGTTCTCGTCTTTACATTTCGCTGTGGTGCTCACACTCTGTAACTCCCCTTTCTCTTTCTAGTGCTCTCTTTTAACCTGATTCGGCCTCTCAACTCCATCTTCTTGGTGAAATAACAAGGCCGCAGAACATGCTGAGCTGCGAGGCTGGAGCTCGATTTTCAGGTTGCCTGTTCTTCGTATCAACCCCAACATGGCCTTATCAAAATTACAAGTTCTCTACTATAGGAGCAGGGCCACAAGGTCTATGTATGGAAAAATAACACAAACACCGGGTGGGTGGTATGGAAGAAGGGAGATAAGCATGGCTGTGCTCCTGCCGGTACACACACACACATGCACACACACACACACTTAGCCAATATGTTCCTATGGGGACAAAGAGGATTCCACTATGAAAATAACAGTGATTATCATATACCGCTGCAGCCTATACGCATAAACCTTGACTTGGTGGTGGTGGGAGGTCAGGAAAAGGCACTTCCACTTAAAGGTTTTAGGTCATTTTCCGCTCCATCTGTTGTAGCAAATGCATTTTTTTTTCTGGATTGCAATTTAGAGGAGGGCGTAACAGAGCCACTGAAGGGAGAGGAGATGGAGAGAGCAACAGACGATAGAGAGGGAGAGAGGGAGAGCAATGAGGAGGGATGTGTTGTGCCAATGTATATGTAAATTGTGATGACAGATTTCAGACAGATTCCTACTGTGTCAGCAGAAGTTCACACTCACACACATGCACGCACATGCACACACACACACACACACACACACACACACACACACACGCTTGCCACTGAGCCCCATTACAGGGAATAACATAATTTTACCCAATCAGATAGTACGGATGAAATGAACTTCAATCTTGTGGCCTGTGAGAGAAAGAGAGTAGCTTTTCAAAGTAAATATCAAAACACATAGATTTCTGCTTCAGGGAGTTGGCTGGGCGCCATGGCAGTTTGAGAGTAAAGTGGAAGAGTCAGCAAAAATGGCTCGATAATAACAATCATCTAAAATGGATGGCACTCCACAGAAAGGCTGAGCAGCATAAACTGCATCGACTGAAAATGTCAAGCTGTCAGAGAACATGTATTTCACAATATGTTAAATTGCCGATGTAATGAAAAAGGACAAGAGGGATCCAATTAAGTAAATCATGCATCACCGACTATCACGTTTTCATAAGCAGCTGAGACAAAATTGTGTCTTCCTGCTGTGAGTAACAGGAGTTGACAGACCATTGGAAGTTTTTTTTTTTAAATCTGTTCGCTTTAGCAAAGGTTTACATCTTGTTTGAGTAGCCGTGCCTCACTTATCAAATGACTGAAAATGGGGCGCACTAAGTAAAATCATTATCTGACACTTAAAAACTGGAATTTGAACTGAATCCAGCTGGCTGATTCTTCAGTATTTTTGATCTTTTAGAAATTAGAAATTTGAAAACTAATTTTTTAGCCGTTTCATATGACACCGAGTTTGCGTTTGTATCCCTTTCTTTTTTGTTCCTGCCAGGAGGATATCATGTGTTTGGTCTGGTGGTGGTGGTGGTGTGTGTGTGTGTGTGTGTGTGTGTGTGTGTGTGTGTGTTTGTGTCTGTCACCAACTAATCTTGAAAACTATTGAACCTACCAGCCTAATTGTTTTTTTGTTTTTTTTATGCACAGTTCTGACTGTATAATGAAGAACCTCTCAGGGTTATCGTGTTCTCTCTACTTCAGCTCCCTCCCTTCATTCACTGTCTAGCTCTACTGAGTGCACTCAGTAGGGTGCAAAGAGTAGAGTGTTGGAATAGAGTGGAAAGAATAACACACATATTCACACACATATTCCTGATCTAATCCTGTTACACAAACTGGTGGATATTACAACGAGAGTGAAAACTTTGGTGCCATACTGTTAGGGCACATTTCTCTTACAGAGCAGAGGTGGGACCACGTCAAGTCATTGTTTTGCAAGTCACAAGTAAGTCTTGAGTCCTGGCATTCAAGTCCAAGTCAAGTCATAAGTCCTAAATGTTGAGGTTCCTGTTCTTAACAAGTCATGATGCGCTCTTTACCAATCTTTATTTAATAATTTATTTCTCCTCTGCCTGCCCTGTATATGCAAATTATTGCACATGGTCCATTGGTACACCCCATTTCAACTTACTAGTCTGTCTTTACTGTTAATTAATTTGGGAATAAAAAAAAAAAAGGCCCTGAAATGCCAAGGGACCGCTGCATTTAGTGTTTATTTAAAACAACGGCAAGGCCTACTTCATGTGTAAGACTTTTTTCACTTTTTTCTCTCTGTCCCTACCCCACGTGTACACACACACTCCTCTGCCCTGTTCTCCCTAACACACACACACACGCACACACGCACGCACACACACACTCCTGTAGTAAATGAAGGTTATGTCTATGTTAATGTAGGCCACAGCTGCCCATTCATCAATGACAGATACCAAATGCTAGACAACGCTGATTATTGATTGATTTGGTAAGATTTAGTCAAAACACTGGTATAAGTCATGAGTCATTGGTGTTAGCAAAGTCAAACCTAACTTGATTTTGTTGAGTCTAAAATGATCAAATTTGTGACATGAGTCCAAGTCATGGTGATTCCAGTCCACACCTGGTTAACAGTGTGTTCTATCACCTTAAATCATGACTGAAATTGTACCATTTATAGCAAAATGACAAAATATTAGGCGTAACCATGAACAATAAAACTCAGAAAGCCTCATTGAACCCACTTTCTCAGTCAACACCCAACAGGGAAACAGATTAATTTAAATCATCATCTCCTTCTTCTTAATCAAAGCCCGCTCTGGTTCCATCTGGTGTGTGTGTGTGTGTGTGTGTGTGTGTGTGTGTGTTTGTCGGTCTGCCTCTGTGTAAAGCGATAGATGCAAAAGAGCCTCAGTGAGATCAGTGAATGTGTGCGTAGGGTGGGAGGTGTAAGTATAGTACAGTTGATTAAAGTGAGTCTCTAAGGAGAAAACTGGGCAGTTTAGCCTTGATTTCCTCATTCTCCTGTTTTCTGTAGTGTGCTCACACTGCTGCTGACCTACTGATACATCCTTACACACACACAGGCACACACACACACACACACTGTGAGCTGCAAAATCATGTACTTTGAATGTGAAAAGACAAAGAAGTAAAGCTCTTTTTGTACAAGGACTTAACATTTCACGCAGCCAGCAGTATTTGAAAAGATTGAGATTCTAAACCATTTAATGATGTGAAAACTGTATTTTATTTATTTATTTACTCATTGGATAAGTATATGGTCAGGCAATGAATAGCCAAATAACACTGCAGACAATGACAGAATGACACTGGCGGCTAGAAAGTGAGGAGAATTTTGGCATAATGAGGAGATAATTGGATAAATTTCTTTAGAAAATGGTTATTTCTGAAATACAGTCAGAATTTTTCATTTGCTCATAAACATCACTGGAGCCTTGATATATTTCCATGTTCAGCTCCTTTCTTTTACATTAACATTTTGCCCTAAAATAACCCTGGTGGCGTATGCAGCAGCACACGGCTGGGTAAGTGACTGACTAAACAAGAGTACGTGTGTAGCCTTGGAGGCGATAGAGCTAGGATCGCTCCAGCCGTTGTTTCCCCCAGTTAATTCCTCCATAGAGTTCATTAACAGAATTAGAAGGAGATTAAAAAAAAAAAGTAAATGCTGAAGTGATTCATGCCAGTCTTGAAGCTCTGCAGTAAGATTCTGATTTGATGACTCAGACTGATGTTTACTTGCGGTCATTTAGACAAAATGTGCTCTATATGACATGGGCTACGACATGCAACATGAAGTCCTGGATTCCCACAAGGACACAAATCAATTACAAAGAGGCTAAGGGGAAAACATCCAGGGTATAGCAGTATAATACTAGTTGTAGACTTATATATCTTATTTTGTATATTAGGGGTTATTCATTTTTTTAGTGACTTTATCCTAAAACTAACTTTTTTTTATTATTATTATCTATATCTGTTCAAATACTTTTTGTGACTGTGCAAAAAATCTCCATTGTGACAAGTCACTTACTCTCATAATCGGTCCAAAATCAGTGAAAGAAATCTGTCAGTGTGATAAAAGTTGCCAGATTTAGTTTTTTAGCTCAAGGGTCATTTTATCGATACTATTGAGCTGATGTGCTTTATTCTGCCTTATTTCAACATATTTATTCTTGTTCCGAGAAACAAATTACACTGCACTGGAAACAAGAGGGATTACCTCAAACAAGACAAATCTACATCAACATGACATCATAACCAGAGTCAACTGGTCAGATATTTGACACCACCATATTTGAAACAGCAAAATCTGAACGAATCAGCAAAATCTGGCAGGCAACTTCTGAAATGCTCCTGGTGGGGTATGAGGCTGTGTAGAGAAAGGAACAAAACTGTGCTGAGGACGTGACGTCACAGAGCCATGCCTGGTGGAGTTAAGGAGGAGTAAGCCTTTCTCGCATCGGCTTTAATGGGATTTTCTCTGTGCTCCCTTAAGGATTTCGGTAAGGAGATGAGGCGGACACTGATTGGCAAATACTTAACTGGAGAAAAAACATGTCAAATGTCAGTAGCGCTACAGGAATAATGATGGTGGAGTTGTTACAGGCTGACACTAATATGACTTTTCAAAACTGCATCTGCAGTCTCAAAGCTACACTTTATCATTTACACCACTAAAAAGAAACTTAACAAAGAGGGGCCGTGCTACAAAAAGCAGAGGTCACTGAGCAGAAAAGAGTGAAGGTGAGTGGTTGAGACATGACATCAAGGTGCTTTCAAACTAGATTCACAAAGCCCCCACTTCAGTCAAAGTGCTGCGGGACTACACAACACGATCTGTTCAGGCTATACGGACAGCTACATATTCACCGACTCTGAATACTAATGAGTACATTCTGATGCACGCACTCTTGTACAGACACACACAAACACCAAATTTAATCAAGAGAAGCCCAAAGGCAGCATTCAAATAATTTACAGAATTCCTCAAAATATAGCTGCGCCTATAACAGAAAACATCTCCTGAGACATCTACAAATGCAAAAACATCAGCATCCATTTTTCCATATCACCCCCAATCCCCTGCAGAAAAATCTGAGATGAAAACCCTCACGGTAAAGAAGCAACAATCTCCATCAATTTCTTCAGAGCCTGTTTGGCACTCCAAAATGTAATAAATAGGCTTTCACAGAGTGCCAAACATGCGTGCATGTGCGTGTGCGTGTGTGTTTCTGTGTGCATGGGCGGGCGTGTGCATATGTTGGATGGTGTATGAAAGCAAACACAGTGGGCCCCCCAGTTAGTTAAAGAGAGACATGGAGAGCAATTCATCAGAGTCTCACTGGGCTCCTTTAGATAGTGGGCCACTTCCTAATTGCATTTGGGAGATTGTCGCGCCATTCGCTTGACCCAAGGGTGACAAATCAGCAGCTCACACAGACAGGAAAATGCACGCACTCATACCCGCACACACACATTTACCCAGCACCACGGACACCTTGGACAACACAATATAGGAACGGAGAGAATTCAATATCGTAGACAATACACATTCATTCTGCCGGGGGCTTTGGTGGTCCACAATGCAATTAGCGTTAATTGCAGCCTGTGAAGTTGTGGAATTAGAATTCACCGGACGAGCTGTGACTGTCAGCGTTGGCTGTTAATTGAACCACATGAAGCCTGAGCTGTGTGACTTCAATGCTTAAGAGGAGAGCACTTCGACTAAAGTGTTAAAGGTCGATACGGGCTGGAGTATTAATCCTTGAAGTGAGACAGAAATAGCAGTAGTATGAGCGTACCATTTGTAAACGAGACAGGACTAGTGGTAGCCTAGAGGTTTGAGAAGCTTCTTGTGGCTGGAAAAGTCAGAGGCTGAAGTCTTCATACTGGTTTGGAAATACCTTACTGAAGTGCCCTTTAGCAAGGCACTTAACCCCCAACTGCTCCAGTGAAGCTGCTCAGTGGCTGACAGTCGAGGACAGGTTGTATTGCATTGCTCCCAGGTATGAATATGCGGAATTTGATGAAGCGGTGAAACAGGATGTCATTTAAGTTTGGTTTGTGTGTGTGTGTGTGTGTGTATGCTTCTGTTTGTATGGATTTATTACAGAGTGCATCAAAAGTCAGGCCACAGAGAGAGCCCAAAGCAGTTTTAGTTTAGTTGTTTACACCATGACAAGACACTCAGAGCCCGATGACAGGATGAGGACAGGTAGAGAAAAGCAAAGAAACACAGAGGTGGTGAAGAGGTGAAGAGATACGAGTGTACTGAAGAAAAAAGAAGAGGTGACAGAGAAATGGCAACATCGCCTCCAGAGTGAAAGACGAGATTAAGCAGTTTAAGAGGGAGAATGAGGCAACAAAAGATAACTTGTTACTGCCTCGACTCTAGCTGGTGCTCTGGCTGCTGTCCATGGTCCTGATGCTCGTTTCCATCCTCAGCGTGGAAGAGTGAGAAATGTGCATTAATCAATTATTGCCAGCATGCCAGCAGTGTGTAACAACCTCTCCAACCCTGCTGCTCCCATCAGTGAGTTCGTCATTACAAATGCACGCCGCGCGGCTGAGCTTTATTCAAACTCACAGAACTTTATTTTAAATTCTGCTGGAGATCCCAAGGTTTCCAGAGATACCAAATATGTCCTGCTGAATTACAGGGAAGTGTGCATAAAATGGTGCAAAAGACATCTAGATATTTTCTATTGGACGTAATGGTGCAGCCACACCACGATGGCATCTTGGATTTGAATATATGTGTATATCTGAATGTATGTATGTATGTATGGAAGATGTAGCCTCAGTGAAGCATTGCAACCAACCAGCAGATACAGAATACGTTTGTGCCGCTGCTCTACAACATGGAAAAACATTCAGATTCTGAAGATACTTGAGGGAAATTTTGAGGGAAAATCATAGTTCAAGGGATTAACTGTGTCTGCTCATTCTTTAGATGGCTGATTATTCGACTGACACCCTCCTGAGATAACGCCAGTCTGCTTGCTGATTCCTTCTCTGCATTTGAGACTGAATGTTAATTTGTTCATTTGTTTTTGCCTATCTGATGTTAGTTTTTTACCTTTTTTGACAGATTCCTCCTCTGCATTAGAGACTGTTTTATTAATTTGTTTTCACCAATCTCATTTTATTTAGTCTTTTACTGTAGCTGTAGCTCCTAGTTGTTTTTCCTCCGCACTGTATCTAGCCTTGAGCTTGGTACTTTGAGTATATTTTTAGCTTGCCCTATTGGCACAAGGTTTTATTTTGTTTTATTTTGTCTATCTTGCCATACAGTCATCTTTACTTCACTAAAGCTGCTAAAAACACCCTGCTCTTTCCATGCATCCTCACAAACAAACTACCTTTCAGTATAACTAACCACACAGAGGGAGAATGGGCAGGTGACAGAGAGAAGACGTGGGCGAGGGAGGGAAATATCGAGAAATCAGATAGCTAATGCAGTTATAAACAGTGCTGTCAACCATAATGTATATCTTACAGTTTTAGTCATGAATCTACGCAGAGTTTTATGCACGCGGCCCCTGAAGCTTTACTGTAATTGTTTCATTGATGCATGTTTATAGTTCTCTGACAAGTGTTTGAGGTGGAGAATGTGTATAAGTTTTGTTGGCGTGTAGACTCTCATATTAAAAGAAACATTTTAAAAAGCACCATTTTAGAGGTTAATTTTTCAAAATCTTCTCCCAGGGTAGGATGCCCCTGGACCCTCCTACAAGGCCCTGTATCTCACTCTGCCTCTCCTCCTCCTCTACCTCTTCCTCATCAACACCTCATCCCCACACTTTCCCTTCCTCTGTGGCAGGTTTCACAGGGCTAAGCAATTATTCAGCTCTTTCCGTTGACACCCAAATCCACCACTCAACCTGTGCTCTCTTCTCTCCTTTACCTCTGACACACCTCATCCTCTCTTACCCTAGCCTCTCTTGGCCCCCCCCCTCCACAACCTCCTCCGCTGCTTGGCTGCCTGCTACTCCCCATGACAGTTCACATCTCTCCAAGGGTCACCAGTTGACAGTTACATGGCTGCCTGAACACGGGGAATTTCACGCTTTTGGGACAGGGATGCACTCACTCTCACACACACACACACACACTCACCCACAAACACACACAAACACTTAGATACACACTGCAATACAAAAGAGAGGAGGTGGAATGTCAAGCGCTCTTTGCCAGGGTCACCCTCTGAACTGAGTCCAACATGAATTAAAACTGTCAGCGAAGGTGAGAAAGGAAGCATGCTGCTTGAAAGGGCTGCAAATTTTTGAAAGTTTCATCAACCAATCAGTGTGTAACATTCATGATCATTTCATTCATTATTCTATTGGAAATGTATACAATTACGCTTTTGAACATAAGGACCAATGTGTTTTTTCTCTGTCAAAGCTTTTTTTTTTTTATTTTTGAAATATGGATGTACATTGATTAGTCATATTATTCATATGAAGACTACATTTAGTAATGAGAGGCAGGCAGGCAGCATACCACATTTTAACTGGCAACTGTGATTTAGTAATTTATAATGACTCAGTGCAAGAATATAGATAACCCTTTATTACTGAAAACCAGATGAGAACAAAAAAATAGCCTAAATCTATATGGTAAAACAATCATTAATTAAGTGATCAAATTCTTAATGGTGATTATGGCTCATCAATTAATCTCTAACATCTGTGCACGGTATTGGGTAATGCATTAAGTAAGGATAGAAGAGATATATGACTTTATGGAGCTGCATCTCTTTTGTACTTGTAAAATTCACAATCTCATCATGAAAGCTGCCACTATTGAGCATCCTCACTATAAATATATTACAGGTAGCGCTATATGTAAATAATGCATCAATTCAGTCATGCCACACCATTACAATATCTTTGCTGTTTATTCTTCTCTTTTTGTTAATTATTACACCTGTGGAATAAAACATTGTTTATGGTACACTGGTTGATAAAAGGTGCATTCTCCTAGCATATGTTCAATCTGTGTGAGATAGCAGCAAGATCACCTCTGCTTAAGGACACCTACATCCTCTCTCGTTGGACGTAGCAGCCAATGTGGTAATTTTGAAAGGGTCTTTCTGAATTCCAAAAGGAGACAGCAAAAAGCTTTGCACCTCATTAAAGTAACCTCACTTTGCCTGTTCCAGGAAACTATTCCACTCTGTGAATCCTCAGTGAAACACACATTATCTGTCCATCTTTTTCAGCTTCATTTCAGCTGAATCACCCTCCAACATCTTTCTAAGGTGACCTCAACCGCATTGTTTTTTTTTTTTTTTATCCATCTTTCCGACGTCATTTTCCTGGACTGTGGGCTGGCTGGCTCTGATAGAATCGCATGCAGCCAGGTACAGCGGGGAGTCTCCATAAGCCTCTGAGCTGAAAATGTCACCGTGGCTCCGACTACGACCTCTGTCAGCTCAGCAGCTCACTGAGAAGAGAAGGACATGGCCCAGTGGTTCAGAGGAAAGACACACACACACACACACACACACACACCAAATTTTCTCTCTTTCTCACACACACTTCTCACTACACACACACAACTTGAACGCGCTCTCACCCATGCACGCTCACACACGTGCACACCCAGGCCACAGTAGTGACGCTGTATGTGGAAGTGACAAGTACAAAATGTCAAATGATATTAGGGCACATGTGCCAAACTCAAGGCCTGAAAATTGGTTATAGCTCCTCATACATTTACAGCTGGCCTGCAGACTGATTTTGGTTATCATTATCATTCACATTGGACCGCTCATTCTCAGCAATTCAGCTGCACTGCATTGCAAATCGTGCACAGCTCCCTCATGCTGTGCCTCAATGCAAATTCTCCTCTTGGCAGCAAATGTGCACAGCATTTCCCACTCAGTGTGACAATGCACTGAGAGGTAACATTAATTAAAAAAAATAAAATAAAATAAAAATACACCACATTAGGCTTTCATGGGATTTTAGAGGAATAAGCAGTATTTAGACGAGAGCTGCAAGGTGTGTGTGTGTGTGTGTTTTGTTTATTATGAGCTACAGTGTATGCACTCTGATTTCAAGCTTATTGATTTGTAAAAACAAATGAAATAATAACTGCCAGTGTGCGTGTTTGTGTGTGTTTGTGTGTGTGTGTGTGTGTGTGCTAACTTTACCTGCCTGCATTCCAACACTTGTGCTGTTAATTTAGATATTTCCTCTCAAATATAAAAATATAGTTTCAATAAAGAATGAAGAAGGCTTCTTTACTTTCTTCCCGTTTACTGAACCTGTAAATTGTATTAGTTAAATGACTTGAGCCCAGGTGCTACAGCAGAAGTGCATTTACAGCTGCACAGTAATAAAGATAAACAAAACAACCAATTTAGTTAATAGCCTTAGCATAAAACATTTTATCAAGTATTTCATGTGTCCTGCTCATCTGGATGGTTGTTTGGATTTTCTGTGTCCCCCTAATAATGTTTATAATAATGTTTTATAGAAATAGTAATAATGAAGGTAAACTTATTTTATGACATTAGTTCTGAAATTAAAACTGTGATAAATTACCCTACCCATTTCTGGGACAGTCACTGAGAAACACCTCTCCATTTAATACACTGTTGTCTGGGAGTCGGAAATTAATGGTGAACAAATCACACTTACAGTATGCAACACAAACAGATGTGCACACACACTTGGTTTTAACATGTACACGGAGACTCACATTTTGCATGCACAGATACACTAACAAACTACACACACTTTTGTGTATCCAACTCTATTTCTCAATCTCTGCCAAGAGGTTGGTCCTCCTGCTGAAATGGAAGCTGTATCTGATGAATTTGTCATTTTCACAACAGTTTGATCCACGGTTCGTTAAACAACCCTATGTGCTGTTATAATTAACTCTTTAATAATAGCCTCGCAAGCACTCTTCAAGGGGACTTTTTGCTGAGGAAATGATATTGCCTTGAGCTGTCTGCTACAGCAGCAAAATCTGCATCAGTATCACAGAGATACTTACACAACCAATCAGTTAGAGTGTGGAGTAACTGACAGGGGCAGCTCAGTGACCATGTGCAGATGCTACTTATGATATGCATCTGCGTATCATAAGTATATATGACTGTCAACCTTAAAATCCAAAAGAGGCAACTTGTGTTTTAAAAATCCAAGATCATTTAACCATAATGAATTCAGCCAAGGCCTGGAGTCAGAAAACGTCACCTATGCAGAGACAGGAGATGACAAAGGGCAAAAAGGTAAATAATAATAATAATAATAATAATAAATAAATAAATAAATAAAAAATAAAACCTCTCCCTTCTTTCAACTCGATACAGCCCCCTGTCACATCTGCACAAAACAGAAAAGCTGCTTTATGGTTAGAGTTTGTGAATTCAATCACTGCAGAAAAAAAATTAAAGACATTTTTTTAATTCTTGCATGTTGTTTTTATCTAATGGTATTCATCATAAGATGCATGACATGCAAGATCTATCTAAGCACACAAGTGTCTGGTCTGATAATGAATTAAAGTGATGTAAAGATGATTTATTAGCCACTTCAAATGCTTGTAGAGGTGTTGTGTCTTTGTGTAGTTTTATACAAACAGATGGAGGCTGTGCTTGTCTCCTGCCCCTGAAATCTGTCAACAGATAGCACCATGTCAAACTCAGCAGTGAGTAGGGATAAATTTATCCCTCTCTGTCACATTCATTTCACTCCACATTCCTTTCTTCCTCTCTCCCTCTCTCTCTCTCTCCCTCTCTCTCTCTCTCTCCGTTATGAATACATTGGCGCATAATCATTGTCACGTTATTATCTGTTATGGGTGTTTAACTATACATGAGGGAAAACACAAGATCAATGGAATTTGACAGGTGGCATTTGAGAATCTTAGGAGACCTTTCGCATGCTAATGCACTCTTATTAAAATGACATAACTAAACTGTCAGTCAGGCAGGCCAGCAGGGGTGTGGGCTGCAGGGTGAGACCGCATGCAGCAATTATCTGAAAGGTAAATTTAGACAAAAAAAAAACAAAAAAACAACATTTTGAGGAGGTAATGAGCAGTGTAGTTCTGATATGCCGTGGAGATTAAGATAACCTAATCTGTCATCTCGCATTGATCTCCGCGTGCTCGTTATGTTTGTCATAACAGACGGCAGGTGATAGCTAATGCATGCGTCGCTGTCATGTTTGATCATTTGTCAGTTCCTCAGCTGTGGTGAATGTGAAGATGTCTTGTTGATTTTAGGGGGAATGACTCCATCCATTCATACAGATTTGAAAGTGTGAATCACAGCGTGAAACTGGAAAGGCACAGCCGGTTCCTGTGCATACCAAAGGGTTTCAGCCTTGGTAGATACTGTGCTGTCATATCTGTTCTTTCTGGATACTCTAACATTCAGCAGGCTGATTTGAAACACCACTCCACTTAAAACCGAATGTGAAATTAAATACAGACACTGAGTGCCTTAGTGAATATGGTAACAGTCATAAGTGATTTTGAAATTTTTGAGCAGGGCCTGACTGAGAAAGGTATTTTCATGTGGTGGGTAGGTGCGTTTTAATGAGACGAATATCAGTTGGGTCCAAAAGTTTGTTTGTTTTTTTTGAGTGTGTGTTTGTTTGATTAATTGGATATTTGTATGACCATTGCCATTCATGGATAGACACATTGTCTCATTAGGCAAATATGTAGTGCGTTTAGGTAAACATGACCAAAAAAAAAAAAACCCTGCAGAAATGTTCCTTAGCATTCCCTTTGCATTTACACAAGGTATTTATATGCATCCTCATGGTCTGCATTTTGTCCGCACTGAAATCAGATCACATCTTTTGTGCTCTCCATGCAAAGCAGGTGTAGGATGGGAGATGGCACTATCAACCAAAACAAACTTGGGGGGTATAAGGTTATGAAATGGGAAACTGTACAGCCTGGATTGATTTTCATTACAACCCTTCCCTAGGAGGAGGCAGAAACAATGACCTTTTTTAAAGCAATGGTGTATGCAAATGTTGCAGCTACACGGTCCTGGAGGAGCAGCGACCGACGGGAGCGATGATGCTGGCGCTCTTCACTGAGGTTGAGTGGGAGCCAGACTTCAAAGTGAGTCACAATGGTTTTCACTCGTGGGCGGGCTCTCTCACTATTACAGCTTTCACACCAAGCATGTGGGTTTTCTGCATTTTTTTTTCTTCCTGTTTTTACGAGGGACTGCCCTTTAAAATTCAAATGGTTTACATTATCAGAAGTCACAGACCGCATATTTGACCTCCAGGCTGACTGGTGTCACAATTTTCCAGCTTAACTGAAACGCTACATTTTTCAGATGATCCGCCCTGGCTGTCTGTCACTACAACTACAGTGTGAAGGACAGTCCAACCTAAAATATGGCAATTTAGTTTAGTTATCTAGAGTATTTCCTGTATCATCACATGCTCACAAAATGAGCAGTATACTACTCCGCTAATGAGAGCTGAAGCTGATAATGACCCAGGACTGCTGCAGGGTTCAGAACCAGGACTGAAATGGCAGGTTAACCCGTTTACACTGAGCTGAAGTCCCAGATGGCAGTGGGATTTTAGGTCAGTGTAAACAAGCTATGATGTGATCACTCAACATGGGCTGCATTTACACGTGGCTGACTGTGACTGAGATCCGTTCATAATGCAAATTAGACTACTTCTGAAGCAGTTATTATAATTTTGTGTTTTAGTTTCAGTCAGTTTCCAGCGTGGGTTTTCTAGTTTCAGTTTGGTTTTTATTGTTTCAAAATGTTTCATTTAAGTTTAGTTTTTATTAGTTTCAGTATTAGTTTTACTTTTTTGTAATACGGTGGTGTCTGTCAGGAGCAAGATTTAAGATATTCAGAATAGCATTACAATAGCAAGGCAACATTAACAGTCATGAAACATCCCAGTCTGAATAAACATCAGCACCAACGCCTCCTCATGCTTGTTGTATTGATTTGAAATTTTTCTAATTTGGCAAATACTAAAACTAAAGACATTTTCTGTATATTTTTATTTTAGTTTACAGTACACAATATTGTTCCAATTAGTTTTCTTTTTTCTTCTAAAATCTGTTTGAAATTTTATCTCCCTTAACTACAGTGTTTTTTCACATCTAGTTTTAGGTTTTGCTGTTTGTGCTGTTTGTGATTCCTGCATTAACATGCATTCATCCACATCCAGATAAGTTGTCCAGATACAGATTTTAATACCAGGTGTAAAAGGGGTGTGATGACTGATGAACCATAAAAACTGGATTTAAAACAATACACTTTTTTTTAAGCCAAGGTGGTAGGCTCTCTAGATAGTTTTAGCCCATCATTAACGGAGTAAAAGGCCCATATGATTTCAGTGCATTACATTTACATCTGGATATACATTTACACTTTATTGTTAATGTGGCATTTGTGCTCCACCACACCAGAATACTGTGTCGCAAAACGCTCTACCACATGAGCTCTGAAGGCTGTGTGAGGTGAGAAAATCCTCACAGTGAGCGTCCCTCTTGCCATAGAGTTAAAGGACATGGAAAGGTCAGCCAAAGGTCACTGAATGGCATGAAGGGACTGGTATTAGACTGGCTTCATCTGTTTGTGTTGTTGGAGGCAAGGGAACATTGATAAGGGAGCTTTTCCTCATTCCCCTTTCCCTCTATCCTCTCTCCCTTTTGTCCTGCTCACTTTCTCTTTCTGGCCTCACACAATTAGCAGAGGCACAGTAATCCTCAGGGCTGAAACATAAGAGGAATCTGTGCTCGAATACCCGTAATACCAGTGAAAATAATCATTAGAGGAAAGCACTGTAGATCCTCAAGCTGCAGTCCTGTATAGTCTCTTATGTAAAGTATCAAGCTTAAGTTTGTGGATGCGAAAAAACAAAAACAAAGAAATCCATCTGCATGGAGACATGTGGACACAAGCACAATATATATTACATTTTACATTAGATTTTAAGAATTGAGGGAAAGCAAAGCAAAACAACAGAAGAGAACTAAAGAGTCACAAAAAATGCCAGTTTTTATCCTCTAGGCAACATAAATGCTGCCACCAAATTTCTTTTTAAGATATTAGGGCGCAATATTAACAGTTTGACCTGTTGGTGGCGCTAGAGGACAGGTCAGCAAAATGAACAATTTTCATCCTTTTGCCAACATGAATGTTGTCTCCAAATATTGCCGCCATCTACCGAACAGCTTTGAAGATATGCTCGGCCCCACTCGACCCGCTGGAGGCGCTAGAGGGCATGGAGTCACACAAATTGCCAGGTTTCATCATCTACCCAATATGAATCTCGTCAAAATTAATGGTACACGGTACATGGAAAGGCGCCCGCTTTCCAGCAGGTCCAGCAATTACCAAATGAATGAATGAATGAATGAATGAATGGATGAATGAATGAATTAACACATTAACAGAAAGAAAGAAAGAAAGAAAGATGCACCTTTTCCATGCAGCTTGTTAGTAGGTGAAGTTATGCAAGAAACCTTGACTCTGCTTCAAAGAAAGCCCCGCCCTACCCGCTTCTGATTGGCTAGTAATCCGTTAAGGGTTAGGGTTGGGTGAGGCTTAAAGTTAGCCAATCAGAGGCAGAGCAAGGGTGGATCTTCCAGCAACATGCAAGTCCAGTGTGTCAATTTAGTTCTTCCCAGATGTCAACAGATGGAAAAATGTCATTTAAGGTTTTGTGTTAATTGGCCTATTTGAATCCCCATCAGGGCATCCTCGGCTACATGCTTCATGATTCTATTATGAATATATGACTCTTCCCTTTGCCAAGTTGTGAATGGCCACGTAGGGGAGGAGGCAGTCAAGTAAGAGAAGCTCTTCTGAAGGTAAATCAGTGCTGTACGCTACAACACACCTTCCAAATGACCTTAACACACATATATTCTTTTTACAGTGTATTCTGAAAAACATCCCAATACCGAAGTTATTTCCTGTTGCAATGTTCTCCCTGTGACGGGAAATTGAGTCATTTACAGCTCGCGCGGGAGCAGAGAGTAGCTATAAGTATATGTTAGCTAGTGTTCTGACTTGGTCCTGTTCACCAGTTGATTGATGGCCCTTAGTGCCCTCATCCATTGCTCTGTCACTTGTTTGAAATTGCCTTTCAAACGTTCTGGCACTTCTGGAAGAGCGAGCACTCCTTTTTCTCTCTGTAGCTGAATGAGGGGAATGGCAGGGGGTGAAGATGTGCAAAAATCTTATTTCATTTGCCCAGCTGTCAGATCTTGAGGGAGGGTAGGTGGTCGAGCCATGCATTGTCAATGTAATGCCACGATTTACGTACACTAAGCGACTCTAAAGAAGCTGGGAACGGGAGGGGGAATAAATAAGATGTTAAGAAATGTAACCACTGAAGACACTTCACTGACACTGTTTCTGGCTAAAGGCTTAGTACAGTGTGGACTCATTGAAGCATCTTTTTGACTTGATGTTAAAAATGCCATTGACATGACACATGCATCAGGGTCGCAGAAGTAGATGAATCCAATGAGGCAATTTGTGCAAGTTTTTTTTTTAATGTTATCTCTGAAACTTGACAGTAAATTGCCAAAAGCACTGCCACTTATTGCATGCAAACCCGTCCTGGTGGGGCATGCCTCTCTCCTTTCGGTTCACCCAAGATTTCTTCCCTTTTCTTCCTAATAAGATTTTCTTGAGAGTTTTTCATTATATGCTACAGAGAGTACTAGGTAGGCTAGTTTATGTAGGAAATGCGATGTCTTTTCTTTTGTGTGTCATGAGTTCTCCTGTCATCTGATTCATAGATGACAAGTTCATGGTAAGCTTATTGTACGCAAATTATTTTGCACAGTTATTTGATATATGTTTGTGAAGAAGAGCTTCATAAATAAATACACCTGAACTTGAAAAGATACCTCCAGCATCTTGCTTATACCACACTATGCCAAGATTACCCCGACAACTCTTGAAACAACTTGTCTCCTCACACACGATGTGCCATTTTCAATAAATCCATGAGGAAATGCAGTAACTTAGTGGAACAAATTGTTGTGATCAACGCCTTGTGTGGAAAATTAAAACAAGACATGGTCTCTAATTAGGCACATGGGCGTGTTGCAAATGCCTTTTAAGTGGACACTGTCTGTAATCTTGAACCTCCAGCCTTCACTCTGCAGCAAGGGCACTTTCTTCCTGCCTCTCCTCCTCCACTCTGTCACTGTGTGTGGGCCTGGTGACATGACAGCCCATTCCTAGAGACTATTAATGACGGAGCTATCCTTTTCTAGCACTCACCATCATCCATCACCTAGAGCCAGACCAACCATCACTCCTTCTACAAATTACCGCCCCGTTGCATGAGACATAAAAGAGGGTAATGGGCTGAAAATTAGCCAATTACAATCATTACACCACCATAATTGACCCTGGAGACCCAAGTCCAGCAGTACAGACTCTTGCTTTAATGTTATGTGTGTATACTGTATGTGTGTGCGTGTATGTATGTGTGCAGGAGCGGCGGGGCGAGATCATTAATTAGCAGTAGATTAGACCATGGGGATGGTATCTAATTTATTGAACAGCTGCAATCCAACAATTCACCTCCAGTAAACAGAGAGCATGGGATAGAGTTAAGTATTTAAAATGCTGCGGAGAGAGATAGTGAGGTAAACTAAGGGAAAAAAGAGTGAGAAACAGAGAAGGAGACAGGCATAGCGGATTCTGACTGACAGGCTGAACAAGAGGGTAAAAGATGGTGATGATGTAGATAAACAGAGAGGCTGAGAAGAGGAAGATGGGCAGATAGACAAAAACTGTCTGAAAATTGTCTGAAAAAGGAAATGGCAGCGATAGATTCTTTCTGAGGGAATATAATTAGACACTACGACTATGCAGCAGGTGGGTCTTGGCATGTATCTGGGCAGAGGCCTCCATCTCATCAGGGCCAACACCTGCCTGACAAGACAGACACTTCTCAGTGCCATTTATAGCTGTTTCTAAGCGCCACTTAGAAGAGGCAATGTCAAACTGACTGGTTATTTCAGCACTTGCTTCCTCAGAAGTTGTTCTTAGCAAAATGGTGATACTGGGTGCCATCAAATGGGATCTTTGCTACTGAGGTGAACAGGGGTTTCCCTTTTCATATTGGTTACCTAGTAATCTGCTGTGGTGCTGTTTTTTTTTTTTTATACGGTTTAACTCCACCAGACATCAGGGTATGCGATGCAAAAAAATCTCCATCTGTAGGTGTTCAGTCTCATATTCAGTCATGTTTTTCTTAAAACAAGGGAAAACATCCATATAAATATGCTGAAACAAGACAAAATAAAGCAGATCAGCCTGCTAGATGAGACTAAATAACTTGCTAAGATGGCAATTTTTGCGGCGTGGTGTAGATGCAGTATGATCAAGTGCCTCTTTAACCTTTTTGGCTGGAGGTAATGTACATATGAACCCTGCTTGAACCCCTACTGCTGAATCTCCATTACAACCAACTGCTAAAAAGTGCAACTTAACACATTCATTGGTTTTCCTGTAGGAGCAGACCTACATGCTCATTTTCAAAGGTCTTGCACACATTACCTTACTTTGCTCTTTCTGTACAAGAGAACTAAAATCGAAAATATCCTCATCTCAATTCCATGAGTGTGTATTAAGTCTGTATTATCCCCTTTAAAGATTCTTTTCTTCACCTTGAATCTCTTAGAGAAAACAAACCAAAGGAAAAAAATATTTATGGAGCCTCTTATCCTCCTGTGTAAAATATTTTTCCAGTGATGACTGAATAAAATTATACACCGCAGTTCTGTGAAACAACAGCCCTGTAGCACCTGAAATGGTTCTGCATGTTTTTCTTTTCGCTGTAATATAGGGCATGTTATTGAAACTTGGACAGTGAGTAAGTGCAGAAAAAAGACCTCACCTCCTGCTGCTGTCTTCTACTCTGCCACTCTGTCTCTCCTACAATGATGTTAATCTAAAGGTCTCTCAGGTTGAAGCTTCTCTGAATGAAAAGGCTCTCTGTCTCATACACCCTGAGACGCAACAGCGAGACAAGACATCCATCTGACTGAAACTAGATTTGTCAAATCCAGTCTGTGACCCTAAGTCTAAAGTGACGAATGTTTGTTTCGACAATACAAGCTTTTGACAAAGACATCATGTCGAAATGCATTAATCTTGTCTTTTAACAATAAAACGGATTCTTTAGAAGTGGATTCTGGGGAGTTGCTGCCTTCTACGTGACGACATCTTTTCTACGTTCATGATTTTTTGATCATTACCCTATAAAAGAATCATTTAGCACACCGTCACACTACTTTAATAAAGTCCGGCTAATCATTAGCAAATACAGAGGAAGATGTCAGTTCCACTTGTATTCATATAAAGTGGGTCCCTGCACAGAAAAAGCTGTCACTATCAGTAGCTGTGGCTCTGTCCACCTAAATAGCCTCCAGCTACTTACATCATCACTCTTTACACTCATGACATCTCATCTCTCATCTTCTTTTTTCATCTTTCCTATTGTCTGCCTACTGCTCAGAGCCTACTATTTCCCAAAGTCCATTCGCCGTCACCGTTTCTGCTATAAGTGAAGTTTCAAGGCAAGATTCCCATATTTCCTGTTATGAATCTCTCCCTCTCCCATCGACTGAGGCTGGGTGGCCGGTAAATCACTGAATCTATGTAGTGCAAAGCTACATTGCCGGACTATTCCCAAAAAGGCTTTAAGTGTAAAAATGTAAGCGCTGCTTTATTTACAGTCAAACCAAATGGCAGATAATTGCTGCAATGAAAAAAAGGCTACACACTAGTCCACGCTCAGCTTTGCGATAAGTGAAAATCAAATGTCATTTATCGCAATTTTACAGACAGTTTTTCTCTCTTCTGCATCTCCCAGACTATTAGTAGGGAGCAAAATTGCAAACTGTAACATGTTTCTTTAGACTTCATCTGTTTTCCTGTAGTGAGGGTAATATGCTATGATTAACTACACTTAATGCCTGCAAATATCAGCAGCCTGTCATGATGAAAACTCTTAGGATTCACACCGAGTCATAGGAAAAGCAGACGAGGGCAGTGCAAATAAACATCACAGCATACAAAGCTGTTCTTACAATATTTCTCTTGTAGCTTCTCTTCTCTGCTGCTTGACTTACTAGGGTCACCTTTGTTTGCCTTTCATGAAATATCCACATCCAGTAGCATTTGTTTGCAAGTACTTGTTTATCATTGTGCAATGCATCAACCAACTGCATTGTTCAACAGACTTATTGATTTTATTTTTCTACTCGACAAAATGACAGTTTAAGCTGTATGTGCAAACATTTCGACCCATCTGGGTTTGCTGCCATAATTTCATAAACACACTGCTCAAATGAAGAGTAGCACTATTAATTTCTATATGATGGTACTGAATAAAACGTCACAATACCTACACCAGCAAATTTGCAATCAAACACTTAATCAGTTGCAAACAGGCATCACTGTTAGAAAAAACATCTGTCATTTCTGCACAAACTGGAGACCTATAATTAAGAAAAACTGAAACAAAGTGCCATGAAGAGAGAATGAATGATTTATTCTGCCAGCACTACCTGACCCAGTGTAAGAGTGATTTGTGATTTGCTTACTGCTGCAGCATGAATCCGAGTCTAACAAATAATAATATTATAACAAATAATAAAAGGGTCAGTCATTCCACATGGCAGGAAAACATTACCACAACAATTAGGCTTTCATGTGACAAAACATGTCTTGAATTTGGAGACATTTCTCATTAAGCTTTGCTTTAAAAAATAATTGTAATAATGTGTAATTAAAAACTAC
>OMLB01020058.1:43049-75330 GCA_900302555.1 Myripristis jacobus
AAGAAAGAATTAATATTTTATTTTATTTTATAATTTTATTTTATTTTTATTTTATTGTGTAGTTGTGTATATGCAAATGAAAATCGCTCAGCTGGCAGTATATTGAATGGTCTCTGTTCTGTTCCTGTCTTGCCACTATGCAAGATTTAATCTTTAAAATGTGACTGATGGCATCATGCGGGTTGTGTTAATCAACAGTAACACATTGCATAATTCTCACAGTTGAGTGCAAATGTGCTGTGCTTATTTCATTTGTGCATCTTCATTTCATAGTGCTTGGTTACAATGAAAATAGCAATAACTAATATAGAGTACAAACCTCCGAGCTCTGAACTCTCCCACGCCATCTGGGCAGTAATATTTATGAAAAAAAATTCAAAAAGTGAAAGGAAAAGAGACTGTTGAGGAGAGAGTGGTGACAGAGGTGGATGAATTGTCAGGGAAAGCAGAGCCCAGAAAGCTTCTCGCCATCCTCCTTTTTTTCCAAAACACTTTGTCTGTTTTACTTGGCCGTTGCTGCTGTCGCCTCTGGTCTTGGCTTCGCTCTGTGGGGACTGCGCATGTCAGGCTGCAGAGTCCCTCTATCTATCCACTATGCCCTCACCCGACCCATCCTGCTCCAGCTCCCACTCTCAACCTCAGCTCCTATTCCCTCACCCTCTGGTTGCCCCTTGGGCTCCTTGTCCTAAAGATACTGTCCTGTTCTGTCCTGATGATGTCTGATCATTGTGACTCTGTTACACCTCCATTCTAGCTTCTAATTTCATGTTTTGTATTGCTTTACACTTGCATTATTGCTGCCTTATTGCACAAATAAATACATAAATAAATAAATAAACAAACTAAAAAAAAATCCACTGTCTCCTCACAATCAAGCTGTCGGTTGAATATGGATATGGATAAGATATAGATTTTCAGTGGGGAGAATGTAATATGGGAGGAGGAGAGTCTGGTGGAGGTTTGTCCTGACCCGTCTGCCTCCTAACGAGCAGACCAGCCTGTGATCCATACAGTAAAACACTGATGAAAGCTACTAGTAACTCCTCACTTCTTGCATCATGTAACTTACACTGAACTCACTTCCAACACAAAGTTACCCTCCTTAGTTGAGGTGGTAAAAAACTTAAAGTTGGATTTTTTTCACGGTCTAATTCCCATTCCAATTGGTTTTACCACAGAGTGCAGGTGCAGCATGTCGGACTCACAGCCTTCCTCCCAAAGTAGTTCCAAGAGAGTTCATCATTACTTAGAATTTATTACAAAATAAACACAAAATGAAAATAGGAAGTTGCGGTTGTTCCAGTGTCTTTAAATTTGAACTGTAGCGTTGCAGATGCCAATCACCAGCAGACACATTCACAGGGCTGAGGCTGAGGCTGAGGTCAATGACAGTATCTGCTGAAAGCTACCCTATAAGTTGGTGCGCCATGACCATCAACTTATAGGGTAACACCCTCACTACCTGTAAAGGTTGTACGCTTACACAGATAAGGAAAAAAATTATAAAATTACATAAATAAAAATAATCTTGAATGTGGCGCCTGCACTAATAAATAATTACTTTTACATGCAATTCACTGGTAATTCAATTACTCCTGAGAGAAGTAACTATAAGTTACTATTTTTCAGTAACTTGCTGAACACTGCTTGTCAGGGAATTCAAACAGTTCAAAAACATTCAAAACCATCTGTTTTGTACATACCCAAGTATTTATTCTGCTGTGTATACCCACCATCGATTATCTAGTGGTTACATTCCAAAAACTGGTCGAAATGTGGGTCAGTTCCTTAGTTGCACCTTGGTTCCAAGAATCTTGGGAAACCAGAACTTTTTTGGAGGAAAAGGCATATAATTGAACTGAAAAAGAGGATCTGTTGGCTTGACCACTCACGGTCTGTTATTTTATTTTCATATTTTTTTCCAAGTGCAATGTCTGACTGCTGAAAATTGTTCATTTAAGTGCTGGCTTTCAACTGGTATTCAACCAGTACCATTCAGTCCTGGAGAACCAGTTAACAACCCTGAATAGTTACCTTTGCATATTCCAGCAAAAGAAAAATAGCAGTAGTTACCTAAGCCTTTCTTGGAAGGGCACCACAGCTCCAGTTAACTGCAGTCTGGGAGAGATGTCCTCCCACTTATATGGTGCAATTTGGGTGATGTGATTGAGGATGACAATGATGAGAGAGGAAAGGAGAGAAAGTGGAAAGGGAAGGGTAAAGGCTAAGATAAATGGGAAAGAAGGATGAGACGGAGGTGGCAGAGCAACAGGGGTTACAAAACACTGAAAGAGAGATGGAGGGGGGTTCACGGATGATGGAGGATAAAGTTAGTCTAAGTGACTGTGATGTTGTACACAGGTCCTAAAGCCAGATTAGCCTATTTTATGCTCACATGAACAAGGCAAATGGAGTGAGGAAGATATGCAAATAGCTGTCTAATTGGCCTGTCAGGATACTGAAGCCCAGTCAAACCCCTGTCAGAGAGAGCGAGCGCAGGAGAGAGAGAATGCAGAGAATTAGTGGATTAGTTTCAGCTGCCATTCATTGCACATTTCATTAAGTCATTCAGCTTACATCAGGCCCATGGGTCAGTTCTCTATCCTTGGAGAGCAGGCTCTTTCAGCCATCATTTAAGAAAAAGAGCGAGAGGCAACACTTCTCGGTAGCGTACCTTCCAGCTCCCGTCTCTGTCTCCTGTCAGCCTGACACACGGACGCTGCCAGTAATCTAGATAAGGGACTAGATTGACTCTGCACAGTTCTTTATGTTAATCTAAATGTTAATGGAAACTGGGAAAAAAAATGCAGTCTCACAATACCATTTTATGTTGTATTTACTTATGTATTCATTGTTTGCTGAAAAATAAAAATCTAAATTCAATAATCTAATTTACATTTTAATTTTCATGTTTGTCATAGAACAGAAAATGTTAAATGGCCTTTTGGTTTCCATGTTTGCCTTGTTAAAGAATGCACATATTTGCACATAAACAAATTCACTTGCATTGTTAACATTTCCATAGGATTTTTTCCTGAGTCAGATGAACAATTACAGACACACAAACACAAACAGTTGTGCATGCATGTGCATACATATAAGGAGAAAGGGCAAAGAATGAGAAACGCCACACATACAAAACTGCACACCAGTATTCTGCCTCTGAGCATCAGGACATAAAATTTATTTGGCAATGTCTCTGAAGCAGAAACCCTAAACTGCCTAAAGTTGATTGATCGGGCCTACCAGTATGGTCTATGATAGGATGCATGGGAATGTTATGCATGCTGCTTCGTAGCATGAAATAAGAACAGAGTGATAGGAACACTAGCACAGTAAAAAAAAACACTTTATGTGCTTGAAATGGGCAGCAGCAGACATCTTCCTGAATGAAAAGATCCCCAGCCATTGAAAGAACAACGTGACACAGAAGCAGGCAGCCTTTTCAGGGGGTCCAACATACATAGACACACACACCCACACACACATTAACCCCCGACCGCTGGCCTTAGCTCATCGATAGTGAAGAAAGAAAATGGATTCGGCCAGCAAAAAATGGAAATCGAGACACCAAAAAAATCATCCAGAAACTGAATGGACAAGAAAAAGCATTTGACCAGCAAAAAAATGACAATTGACAAATTGAAAATCATCACATGGTGTCCAGAAACAGAATGGGAGAAGGGGGAATAGGTTAATAACAGAGGGAAGTCCTCTGAAAAAATCATTGCAAGGCCAAGAGGTTGTTTGACACTGCGAAAAACTTGACACCCTGCTGATGACCACGACCAGTGGAGCATTACTGCACGTGTAATTACTCTGGCCATCCTATATGGATCCAATTAGCTCTGCTCAACACTGGAAAGGAATGGTGATCCCATTCAAATATTTTAGGTGGAGGTGAGGTTTCACAGGTTTGTGTGTGCCCTTTTTCCAGGAATTGGAAATATTTCCAATTTATTTATTTGACATTTTGCAGTAGTTTATGATTTCTAGGGTCCTGAAACATTTAATTAGGTGGACGATGACTGGCAGGGAAAAGAAAAGCGGGCCAGGGGCTTTTGCAGGGTGGTGATAAAAATGCATCCTTGTGGCTTTAAAATCATGTTAGTTGCACCAAAACATTATGAGCAGGCAGTCAAAACCAGTCCAGAGATGCTCAACTCCTCAATATAGAGAAGAACAGAGGAAGACAAAGTAATAGTGTTCAATATGGCCAGTCAGTATGCCTATCTTTAGCAGCAGCAACAAAAAATGACAGATAGGACGAAAAATCCTATTGGAGACTGATGTGAGTAATGAGGACAGTGAGTAATCGCACATACACATACACACACAGAAACACAGAAACACACACTCATAACCACACACAGAGTAAAGCATAAGAGATACGGTCTGCAGGCTATGTGTAATCCATTACAGTCTGTTGACGACAGAACAGGCTACTACCCTCATAAAAAATTAGCATCATTTGTGGGAATGCACATGCACAGCCTCACACACACACACACACACACACAGACACACACATAGATTGCTGGAAGCAGAAATGGCAAATGTGTGCCACACAAAAATAAACAAACACACACATATACCCACTCAGACACAGACACAGGCACACGAACACACAGTCTGAGCAACACTACAAAGCGCCGAGTCACCAACGCAGTCTCCTTTCATCTATTTCACTCCATGTCTCATAACCACAGCCAAAAACTGTGGTTATGCATGTGTATGTTTACTTCAGTGTGTGTGTGTGAGTGTGTGTCTGTATGTGTTATACAAGCAGCAGGGGATGAGGACACTGATGATGATGCAACCTTTGCACCATGATCTGTGAAACAGGCAGAGAGGCATGACTACATTTTGGGGTTTTTTTGTTTTTATTTACTTTACTTCTTGTTTTTTTCTAAACTTTACTTGCTTACAAACAGGGCCTTCCTATTGCTGTGTAATACAGACTTTGCTCACATATCAATTTGTCTCCAAATCCAGACACTTTCTGTTGAACAACAGACTCAAATACAACCCCATATAACCTTGCTTTGTTCTGCTTTCACCTGGATTTTTGAGACCAGTATTGACATTCTCATGTAAGGAGAACCAGCTCATACTCACACCAAAATGTCAAAGACACTTTCAATGGCAGACTGGAAGTGGCCAGATGTTCCTCAGGATGTGTCAAGAGGTCTTTGCTGCCAGTAGCTGTTACCCTCTTAACCCTCCTGTTATGTTCATATTTACGAGCATCTTTTATGTTTGGGGTCAATTTGACCCCAGCAGTTTAAACCTCCACAAAATGATTATAATTAAAATTGTTACCAAAGTTTATCTGTTAAGTACTTTATGTGTCTTTGTTGACTACCTAAATAGCCCTTTCAATAAAACATAGCCTCTCAATAAAATCTCTCTGATTGACCTAAAATTGGAAAGAAATATAAATTTTTGGTGTTTCAATGACTTACAGATTTACAGTACAGATTTTTGTTATTTATAACCAATGCGGATACAGGACATTGAAAACATATCATCATGTGAATTTCATGTTTACCCAGTAGTGCCCATTACATTAGGAAAACTCATTAAATATGAAGCAAGAAAAATGTTAATCATTTATTTAGAGACTTTAAACATTGGCTAGGGTCAAATTGACGTCAAATATAATAGGAGGGTTAAATGAAGACATTTTATAATATGATTAATATTTGATGTTGTTCTACAGCAGATCTTCTCTGAGGGCCAAAGTGTGTAAAGTTTGTGTGTATTTACATAAGTGTGTGGGAACTGTGCGAATGTCGGGCCCATTTTTTCACTGTCTGCCTATTCGGTCTAATGGCCAGCTTACATGACTGGTCTGATGACAGGGTGCCTTCCAACAAAATTTGAATCTAACTCAACTTCCCTCTGGATGGCCACTGCATTTTTTGCTGGATCATCCTGCCAGCGCCATGTGGAGCACTGCTGGACTACCCCTAAACATTTTGAATGGGGGTGATGTATTTGTGTCAGACTGCCTGATTCTGTGTGAATGAGCCTTAACTGCTCGTTACTAACGCTACCGTGTTGTTTCTTTCAGTTATTAATTATGAGCCCATGCAGCACACCTGAGCTACAGAAACTGCATCAGCCCAAAACACACATTCACACCACAAGCAATCTGCGTCAGAGTTTGTTTGTAACTGTGCCAAGACCACCTCCTTGACAGGGTCTCAGTCTCGTTATTTTGATCCACACCCAAGTGTGACTGCTGGTTTCACATCTGCTGAAATGAACCACAAAAACAAGAGAAGACTAAACAAGGCAGGTTTGAAGATGCTCTTATAATATTCTTTGACAGAATGGAGCAGAAACCTTTGATGAAAGGCAACCTAGATTAAATTGTTCATGTATGACTCAGCGGTAAGTGTGCTGTGCGCATGTCATTTCATTTTTGAGAGTTTCATAATTTTACATTTCATAGCAAATATCTTTCTGTTTCCATCACTGCACTGATATAATAAATATAACATTTGCATGCCTATCAAAGATCCTCCTGCATGGACAACAGCCTTGGAGAAGACTGATTGACAAGCAACCAAATGTGGAAAAACCATAAGTAGTTTAAATGAAGAACAGAGGCAGACACAGGGAGAAAGGGAGAAAAAACAAAAAGTAGACTGAAAGGATTGAGAGTGAGAAAGAGGGCTAATGCTCCTGTCCTGCTGAGAGCAAACACCGGACTGAGACGGGTGTGGAGCCGTGGCTGTGAACCCCATGTCCTTAGGCAGGGAGGAGATATCAATACACAGTCTGACAGTTCACTGAGAGCCATTCTCCTGCTGCCTAACAGAAAAAAATCACTGGGAGGTATGATGAAAACACAACAAAAGTCTTGCATAGTCAAAACTCAGCTACAGCTAAATGTAAGTCACATCTCAGTGGGCTTATGTCTGTGCCTTCAAAAAGTTTAAAGTGACATTTCCCTTGTGCAGAGCATCCCTTCTTTTTAGTATCCATACCGCTCTAAATATACTTAAAGCAACATTAAGCAATATTATGTACATTTATGTGTGCATTTATGTGCACTGCAGTAAAATGACCCCTTTCAGTGTGATAGTCATCACTGTAATTCTCTTTCCCCCAACAGTGTTACATCTAGCCTGCAATTTCCTGGTTTGAGCTTTCTAAATTTCTCTACTGGCCTGAGGATAAGATCCTCATCTGCTCTCCACTTCACCTCCTTGCCACTTCAGCTTCATTCAAAGTTACTCCAAAACTCCACATTCAGCAGATAAACATGCACATTTCAGATCACCCATGCACTAAGTCACTGCACTAAGCAACACAGCCTCAAAAAAATGTTCATTCAAAGCAGCTTACCTTGTAGGTGTTTGCAGCTTCAACACATTTTCTTATTGAAGTTTAAATACTGAAATAATCCAAGTCATCCAGCAGGAGTAAAATGTGAACTTTCCATACAAAAAGAAAAAAAGAAACACTTCTTTTTTCTTTAGTTTTGGTTTCTACAAGCAGTTCCCTGAGGAGAGGAGGGTTTTGGGTGTTTACACTCCCTAGTGGTCAAAAATCACTTGGTGCAGATTTGAGACCTAGATGATATAATTTCATCGAGGATTACATTTTTCAAGATGTTTTATAGCTTGAAAATAAGAAGGGACATGTACACTGTTCCCGGATAAGCGGCAGACGATGAGATGAGAGATGTACACTGTCCAGACAAATTTAACTGTCACAACCAGCAACGTTGGGAAGTTACTGGTTACATGTAAAGGCACTACATTACTAAATGACAAAATACATATAATTGTAATCTGGTGCCATTTCTGGGCAATTTGTTATAATTAATTACAGTTACTGATCAAAAGTTTGGTGATTGCAAAAAATATCTGAATATAATTTTTTCCCTGTAAAAAGCAACTATTTAGAACATTCATTCTGTTGCCATTTATATTTTAACCGTTCAGGTATGCCATGTTTTCCAGTAACCTTCCCAGCACTGCAGGCCAGTTACACACCTCGCCATTTTAGATATCCCATTAGCAAATAGGTAAGTCTTGTCAATCTCTATGCAGTTTGGCTGCAAGTTGTTTAACTCTTGCATTCAATCTGGCTGCAACTCCATACATATTTTTCCCAATAATAGTTTTTTTCTAATAATAATTCAGAGTAATAATCCAGAATCATGATGTCATAACCATAACTCTTGGCTTATCCTATCCTCATGACTTAGTATTATTAGTTAAAATATGCTGCACCCCTCATGTTGTAATAATCAGTGGTTATTCATAATGTCATTACTGCAGAATTCATTACAATAAGATATTTATTGCATTTTTAGTTACAATATGTTACACCTATTATGAAGAAATTATTGTTGGTTAATGTATTCTGATGTTATCACTGTGCCTGGGGGTTCATTATGAAATAACATTTTGTTACATTTTTTAAAAAAATTGTAAATTTACTACATTTACATTTACTTTCTATTATCCAGTAGTTACGCACATCATTTGCTGCAAACCGCATTTAAAAACAGGTGTTTGTCTCAGTCGTAGTTACAGTAGTTGTGTTCCTGTTGGTTTGTAGTCGTTCTTGGCGCTGACAAATGCAGCAGAGAAACTTCCGGTTTTAGACGTCTGGCCTCTGAAGAGCAAGTGGGTGCTTTGATGTTCCGGATCTGTTTCATGTTATGGCCCTGCCTAGCTAAACAAGCACAAACTGCAGAGATTTACCAAAGACAAGGAAGGGGGAGAGAGAGAGAGAGAGAGAGAGAGAGAGAGAGAGAGAGAGAGAGAGGGAGGGAGGAAAAGTGATGTGTTCCACCTCTCCTCGGGGCTGATAGGCACCTGCGCGGTTTGATCACAAGTCTCTTCAACACTCGCTGTCTCTTCCTTTGATGATCCATCACATCATCTCTCTCTCTCTTTTCTCTCTCTGTCTCTTCCTCTCTCTCACGCCCACTCAAACACACTCACAGTCAACGCATACCCCTACCTTTGTTTCTCTCTTTCATCCCTCTTCCACTCTCCCCACCTGCCCTTTTGTCTGCTGCTCTTTTTGTCTCTCATTCTCTCCTTTTGCTGCCTCTTTTGCCTCGCTGCCTTTGAAGTGCGTCACAACCTCAACTTTCACTGCTGACTGCTCAGCCCCTTTGATGATGACTGATTTTAACACATGCACAGGACTACCAAATAACAAATAAAGTGCTGGATTCTATAGTTTAATTAGTACCTACATTCATGGCGGTGCAGGTTAACGCTTTGGTAGTTACTGTAGGTAGACTGGGGCGTTGCAGCTGAGGCTGACTGCGATTATGTAAGGAAGTTCAGCAACAACACAGCCAGAGCTACAGTTATGAGCTGCAATGCTACTGTATTTAAGTTTTTGTTGTTGTTGTTTTGTAATTTTCTCCTTTGTGTATTCTCATTTCCATCCTAAGTTCTTTTTAAAATGGGATGTGAATAACATGTGAACCACCAGCAGTGGCATCATGCCCATTCAAACTGCAAGGGCACATGTCCCCTCGTATTTTCTTGAACTCTGACTTTTTTGGGGGATGTAGCAGTGCCTTACAGTCAACACTGAGGGGAAAAAAAATGTAGGAAGCATAGAGCTTCAACACTGACACTGAATGATTTGAAGTTAACTTACAGTGGCTATTTCATGTATGTTTGTTTGTTTGTGTGTGTGTGTGTGTGTTCCCCCTTGAAAAAAAAATGGGTACATGACGCCACTCATAACCACAGTTGTATACATGTAATGTGCATCAAAGGTAATTTTAAGGGTATTACCTTAAAAAATATTAAAAAAACAACAACAACAACAACAACAAAAAAAAAAAAACATGACAGCAGTGATTTGTGATAATAGACTGTGGCTATGAACTGTAATTAGTTTGGCTTATTGCCCCAGTTATTACAGCTGTTGTGGATTAAGAGTTCAGTAAGGATTAAGAGATTAAATAGATGATGATGACAGAAATGGTGATAATGATTCAGAGAAGTCCACATTAAAGGAACAGTTCACCCGTACAAATATCTATCTATCTATTTATCTATGTATCCACAAATCTATCCCTCCATCCATCCATAATGAATATCTTCCCATTGTAATTCAAAGCCATTGGGGGTAAAGACTTTCACTGGGAACTATTTTCTGTCAAAGAAAACTAGCAAACTGTATCTATCCAGCGCTTTTGAGTACTAACTTGTGGTGGATAAATACAATTTGTCAGTGTTCTTCAGCAGGAAATATTTCCCAACTTAACTCAACAAACTATCCAGTCCCACTGTACAGGGGTGCTGGGAGACAGGGAGAGTGGCAACAGACAGGAAACTTCACCAAATCACACTGAAACTATCTGGATGGATAGACCGCACTTGGTATAAGTAGGAAAAAAAATTTTAAGTATATGTTTTTGGTGAACTATTCCTTTTCCAGTGTTGTACAAACATGTAGTGCTGAGAAACTCACAGCTAAACAAATGACAGCGATCACCCATGTTTCTTCACAGCAGATGCTCTTGACGGTCCTCTCGCATTTTTCTCATCCATCTGTCTCTTCCATTCACTTTCTTTATCTGACAGGTATCTATCATCACTTTCTCTCTCGTTCTCCATCTACGTTTACTCTGTAACGGCGTGCATGTTAGGAAGAGCGACTGAGGTCTGCAGAGGAAACAATGTGTGACAGTGCATCAGTCTGCTGCCAAGATGAATGGGGAGAATCCATGCCCGTTAACTGTGGCCTTGTGATAAAGAATAAGCAAATGAAACTGCCTGCTTGCCTCACAGCACCCCAGGGTCCACTGCCACCATTCCTCATGCTAATTTGATTGAGAATGCTCGATCAGCACATAGTACGCAACCCACACTTCTTTGCTCCAAGGGAGGTGTTGTGGGGAGGGGGGCAGAGGATAGAGCATGCCATCATGGCATTTGGTAATAACAATTCATCTCCAGGACACCTGTCTCAGCGTATAATGTCCAAGTTAGGCCCACTGTGGGTAGTTTACATCAAAGTGAAATGTGGTGCCGCAGGAGGGGGCAAGAAAAAGTGAGGAAGGAGAAGAGCGAAACAAAAAAAGGTATATATATATAAAGAAGTGGAAGTGAGGAGAGGGGGAGAAGTAAGGCGATGGTATGAGGCACGGCGAGGAGGAGCAGTGATGGAGGGCTAAGGAGGCGAGGGGGAATAAAGGATGAGGCGGGTAGAGTGCGGAGAGGAGAAAAAAGGCAAAGTACTTAACAATCCTGGTCTGTGTTCCCACACTGCAATTAATGTGGAGCCAGAAGGACAGCCCACTCTTTTCTGCAGTAAAACAAAACCAGGATTGATGAGGGTGTCTGTAAAGCATAAGTCACTGCCTGCATACGCTGGCCAGGAGCAAAGCGGCGAGACAGAGAGGGTGAGAAAGGGTAGTTGCATGGAAAAAGAGGGAAAGAGATACTGAGAGACACAAATACAGAGAAGGGAGGGGGTGCGGGCTTGAGACATTGAAGAAAAATACTGCAGAGGGTAGTTGGACAAGAGATGGACAATGAGAGAAATGCAAAGAGGCAAGGGAAGGTGAAGGTAAGGGGAGGGGTGAGTGTGACTGCGTGCAAAAGAGAGGGAGAATTGAAGCCGTAGACAATTACAGAGAAAGACAGATTAGGACGGAGCTGCTCTTTCAATGGCCATTTTTTTCAAAGTCTCCTTGGTAGCTATTGTATGGTTTCATTCATTAGACAGCGTGTCATGAACAACATCCAGGGGGAGAAATATCACCAGTCGACAGCACTGCGCAACACCCGCTTTGCCTCTCCAGCAATATTTTACCAGCGCTGACCTTCTCGAGTCAACAAGCCAAGTGTTAATCATGGAGAAAAACAATCAAAAATCGTTTCCTCTTTTCTCTGCCTGCTCACTGTGGCGCCATTAAACCGCCATGGCCTCATACTTAGGATGCGGTTGCTGGGGTGAGCTGCTTTCACTGTAAAACAAGCACTCTTGATTGCCAAGGATACAAGTTCTGTAAGACATACCTTCCACATAATTATTTTATGAGTTTAGAGAAACAGCGATGAATCAAAATAGCACAATCTAACATCATTTAAGCACCTTTCAGAGAGACAACTTTTTTTTCCCCAGTTTTGATAAGTAAATCTTTCTGCCTCTCTACCCTTGTGGAAAAATAAAGTATATCACAATCTCATTTCATCTTATATACAGGATATATGACTTGTGTTAACTAAGATATTCCATGTGGTTTTCCTTTGCAAGGAAAAACACAACTAAAGATTTCAATTAAGGCTGTTTTACACCCTTCAAGGTCATCACTCTTTGGACATCATTTACCCAAACGCTTGTGTGTGGCACTGAAAAACATGCAGCGCTGACAAATGAAATAAAAAAAAAGGCAGAAAAAAGAGCAAAAGACAAAATTTGGCTGTGACAGTGGAACAAAAACACACAAAAAAAGGAAAACAGAGGGGAAAAAATAGCTGAGTATCACTTTTCCATGGCTGTCAGTGCTGGGATTAATAGGAGCCATTTCACCGTAATGAGCTGTTAAGCGTTAGCTGCCAAAAAGCCTCTTCGTTTACCTTTGAGGCTCTGAAGTCTAATTATACCTCACTGTCTCTCTCTCCCTCCTGTCACTGTCAACCTGGCTGCACCTGTATGACGGCTCTGTGATTTTGCCTCTAGTTAGACAACATTATCATTTACAGTAGCTGAAACAATCATCCAGTGGGGTTTATAACATTATCACACTGTCATTGCTATACACGTACCTGCTCTGTTACTGAACCACGCACACACATCACAATATTGGTTAATGCAGCGTTACATGACCACCACCTGCTTTAATAGGAGCCATTACAGCTCTGTTTCTCTCATGGCCTCGAGTGCAGTGCATCTAGCTTGAAACATCTGTGTGGCAATAAAAAGTTAAATAGAAGAGGTGTTGTCCTGCAGTTGTTATTCATGGGCTATTCAGGGGAATTTTACTGGCCCACTAGGCTTGGCAGGTTGTTTCAACAAGCTAGAGGGACCCTGTTTCAGTTGAGAATCTATCAATTTAATCCCTGGGAATATTATTATTTCCCTGCAACCATCTGTAAAATGCCTGGCACTGTTGCTAACTTCTGACCAGAGGTTAGTGTTTTGGAGCAAAAGAATTTAAGCTAATTAGGGTCTGAAGCAAAAGCTAAAATGGGATTTGAAGGGTTTAAATTTAATCTTGCTTGGTCTTAAACTAGAATTTTTAAAGCTGAATGCAGAATCCAGTTTAAGATGAATCAAGATTAACCCTTGTTCGTGCAACCGCACCTGGATCCCAGTCCACTGCCCTGTTAAAACACAACATCAACACAACACACACACACACACACACAAAAACATACACACTACCATCACAGATGAACACTACTAGTGTGTGAACTGTGAACACAGAGTTTACAACCGTATAGCCAAAGGCAATGTTTCTGGGATCGAAACTTTCACACTGTAGGAATTCAAAAATAAAAAAACTTGTATTTTCTCAAGCTTACCGCCCTGAGAATGATTATTTGAAGAAACAATAGATTACTGTAAAATAATAGATGGCTTAAGGAATTTATTGTTTACCAGTGTTAGAGCAATTCTACATAGTGCACTTAAAAGATACAAAAAACAAAAAACAAAAAAAAAACAGGGAAATACTCTTTGGAGAAAAAGGATCATTTGTTTTGCAGTGCTAAGGGTGATAAATGGAATTCAGGTCTCCATGACAAACAGTGAGTACAGAGAAGTGTTGGATCATCTGTTTTCTCCTGTGGTGAGCAGTTGCTACAGCGCCTGCACAGGGTACACAAGCATCTCTGTCTAGACCTGCGTGCGTGTGTGTGTGTGTGTGTGTGTTACAGAGTGTATGTGCATGTAACTATACAAGAAAATTTTAATTATACAGCACCTCTCACAGACAGAGCTTGTAAAATAAATAAATACATACTTAACACCAAAATAAGAACAAAACATAAATAAGCAAGTGAGCTTAAGTGAGTATATGAGCGCTGGATGGGCGTGTGTATATGTGCAAACGTGTGTGTGTGTGTGTGTGTGTGTTGGTGAATAGGCGATGCGTGTATGCATGAATGCGTGTATAAATTAGCTTGTGTGAGAGTGGTTGTGTGTGTGTGTGTGTGTGTGTGTTTGGTTCCTACCAGCATAGGGGACTGGGGCGTCCTTGTCTATGGCCACCAGCGGCGGGTCCAGCAGCACCGTGTCCATGTTCTCTGTGATCACACCGTGGTACGATGTCTCAATCCACGGCTTGTGCTTGTTCACTATGTGAGGAAGAGGAGGAGGAGGAAGGGTGGGATCAGAGATAGACAGAAGAACCAAAGCAAAAGAAATAAATGTTCGTGTTTTGTTAAATAATTGTACTTTTCTTGCATTTCTTTGAAAATTTCACATTTTTTGGACTTCATGTTGCAAGCATGTCTATGGCACGTTGTCAGTCTCTGTGGTGAAATCGTGCTGTATAACATTCATGATCATTGTGGTTTGAGGAATGGTTTTGTATTCTCTGACAAAGTATGACTGACTGTCATAAATAACCCATTCCCTGACAGGAGACGAGAAGAGAAAAGAAGAGTAGAGATTTGGAAAGTGGAAGTTTAATGGCAACACTGCGACTTCATACCTTTTCCATATTCTTTCACTTTGAAAATATAGTCAGAAGAAAAATAGTGTTTAATTAGATAAGGAAATCTTCAACGACCTTGCTATCCATCAACACTTACTCTCAGTGCATAATTCTGAGCTGTAATCTGTAACCTTGACATGCTGACATAGTGAACTAAAGAATCCACACTGGAACACAGAGGCAAAGAGTTCAATACCCATTAACAAAGTCTGTCTATAAGCCTTGAGTTTTGACCTCCAAAGCTGTCCTGGTTTCAGTACTCTACCCTTCCCTCACCATCAGCCCTTGCTCCAGAGTCACTGACTCTCTCTCTCCCAAAGTTAGACAGAGCAGAGAACTCGACCACATGCTACAAACTTGATTGAGATAAGTCGAGAAGATGAGCTGCAGATTAACGCTGATCACCATCACACATAATTACTGACAGTGTAAATTAAACTTCCTCCCACTTCCTCCCAGCAGGGAACGCACAAATAGATGGAGACGGATATACATGCCATGGGAGCACCGTATGTGCGTGTGTGCATGCTGATATGTGCGCGCGCACACACAGACACAGCTCCACATCTCTAGCATAAAAGTGTCGCTCCCGATGGGGAGCTGGGTTGCTAACTTGACCTTTCAATCCACCGAGGAGGAACACTTTGTCTCATTCCAATGAGCAGATGACAAGTCCAGCTGGCAGCGATTTAAAATGCCTCACACTGTACCTAAAACCTCACAGCTTTTCATTTCTTTGGACAAATATCAGTAGTATTGTCCCACTATTCCATTTCCCCCCTTTTTGTCACCAGGTTGAGCCAACAGAACAGGGTCAGAGTAAAATGTGAGATGGGTGTCGTTGGGGCTGTTGGGAATGCAAAGTATAAAGTTTTAATGCAAATAACATCAGTGGGATAATTAAAGTGGCCGGCATCAAGTAACAAAGCTTGTAAACTTTTCAGGAACTGTGAAAAACTGATTGTGCATTCCATTGCGAATTGTGCATTTTAATTTCTTTACAGATGCTTTTGCAGTGCGTTGATAACATGAAATATTGTGCCCATGTATTGTATTTTATGAGCGCTTGCCTTCGTCTGCCATTGTCTCGCTTATTCGCTGACAGAAACCTACTGATTATTCTAGACGGGACCTCGGCCCTGCTGTGAGAGAGTGTGGAGAGCACATCATAAGAAGCGAAAACCGAACCACAAGGGAAGACATTATTCATACTAGGAGGCTCATCTCATGCTCATGCAGGAGATAGAAAGCACTGCAGCACTCAGCGTGACTCGGCTCCGCTGGAGAGGGCCGTGGAGAATGGAAGTCTGCCTTTGACTAGTGTTTAGGTATCTTCACACCTGGAGTTAGTTGTAATGCTGGAAAATCGATGGCTTAAAATACCCTGATTTTTATGGCTCAGGAAAATACTTCTTATGGGATACTGATTATAGGAACAACCAAGCATTAAGTTATAGCTTTTCTGGGATTTATGATTGTGAACTTTTTGCCACTGAAAATGATATTTTCACTCAGAAGCAGACATGAAATGACAGATGTGAAATTATGTTGTAAAAAAAGACAACAGGTTGTGCTGCATGAGGATGGAAAGGGAATTATTTAACTGCTGTTTTTCCTTCATGCTTGGATTTGCCACAATGAGTAGCCAATGTGTGAACATATTGATCCATTGTGCTGACTTCGATTTTTTTTTTTTTTTTTTACTTCAGAAGTTGTCTTCAGCAGGTCTAATAGTAGCCCACAGCCGCTGCAGTTTACTCATGGATGACAGTTTCAATTTCTAGCTCAGGGTCTTACATTTATCCCAAACAGATTGAGTGGGGGATTAGGCAATAGTGCTGCGACTCTTCAAATGGGGTCTAAAATAGAAGCTGTTCTGTAAAAGAAGCACACACAAGGCCATGGAAATGGGCTATATCCTAAATGTAGTAGTCCGTGCAGTCCTGTAAAGCCATCAGTGACACATTTGCGGTATTCATCCTTGGCAGATGTCTGTATTGAGCTTAGGTAAGAGAAACATCCAGGCTTGCATTCAAGGACCTAAAACGAAATCTCTGCAGCAGCTACCAAAAACAGCCCCACTGCAGTTGATACTGTACAACACTTTTCCATAGGTTCATCTCTGATATTGACCGTGACCATTAAAGTGGTGTGTGGCTTCTTGCAATAAGGTTAGAAGTGTCACTGACTGCAATATGCTGGCTCTTCCCTTACCATTTCACAAAGTACATCTGTGGTCATTATAGAGCATTACAGTGGACATTATGGATGGCTAATTCACTCACTAGGAGACACAGTCTAAAGTGCATCTAATACAGCACTGAGTAAAATCTGATATGACAGCAAAATGGATACAGGAATCAGGAAACAAGACAGTGTTTTCCTGTAAATGACATTACTGCAGGGGATCCTCAACTTCTCCAGCATGGTACGAGGATAAAGTCTTTTGTCATTTGCCAAGGGAGTAAGGCACATGAAAACATATTACCCTTGTAGGGAAGCAGCAGGTCCAAATCTATTTTGGGTCCAAGCTCATATTTTAAAGAGACACTGTATTATTATACTATAAACATTTTGACGTGAAATCCATTTTTGTTTTAGGATTTATAGAATTGGCATGGCATCAGTGGTTGTAGTGGAGTAGTAATGCTGCATTAGACCACAATAAGGCAAAATATCTCCTTCACTAAGGCAAGGATGGACTTGAAGATACTTGATTGCCTCCATAGAAAAACCAGTACAATAGGATAAGAAATCCTCTCTGCTTGCCATGTGAAATACACAAGGCTTTTGACAATCTATATACATCTAGGACTTAGATGTTCTCCACTGCAGTCTAAATTGTAAATATCCCTCTCAAAGAACCAGCATCCCCCCTGGTTCTGTGAGAGAATGAGAGAATTTACACTTTACACATGAGGATAGCATAAAAGACAGAAGAAGAAGCACAGTGGATGAAAGGAGCAGAGTGCATCAGCAATAAGCAGCTCAGAATAGTTTTTTTGTGTTTTGATTTTCTTTTTAGTTATAAGAAATATATATACTGCAGGCAAACTCATAATTTCGGTACTTAACAATTGAATAGTGATGAAATCTCAGCGCTGCTGGGAGATGATGGGGCGAACTGAGCGTGTACAAACCTAGCACGACCTTCCAGCGCCCTGGTAGAATGAGCTGTAATTAAATTTGCACACAAACGCATGCACACACACACACACATCTATAGGCACATGCACCAAAGACAGGCGGATGGAGAAACAAGGTCCCCAAAATGATACAACTCTGTATTAATGGGCGACTTGTTGACAATGTTTGTGTGACTGTAGACCTGTAAGATGCCATTAGTTAACACATGGGATATAAACAAATCATAAAGACGCATAGATCAGCAGAGTGTGGAAACAGAGGGAGGGAGAGAGGAAGGTAGGGATGAGAGGAGGGAGAAATAAAAGGCTCAGGGGGAGAGGAGAGCAAGAGAGAAAAAAGGAGGATAAGAAGCAAGGAGAAGCCACAGGGAGACGGAGAGGGGGAAGAGATAATGGGGGAAGAAAATGGGGCAGTGGAGGGTAGAAACGAGGGACAGGGGAGGGAATGAGGACAAAGACAAATAGAGGAAAGACTGGGGGGAAAGAAAGGATTGAGCAAAGGTACAGGCTGATAGAACAAAAAAAGAGCCAGAGGAGAGAGGAGGATGGCTTTTGCGCCAGACAGGGAGAGGGCAGATAGAATTATGTTGGATAATCACATTTTCTCATTGAAACTAGTTAAACTCTGTGACAGAATGAAACTGATGATCAACAGCAATGGGAAAACAGGAAACACTAAGAGCTCAAGCCTAATGTCCCATCATAATCGCCATGACATATTAAACCAGTGATGCTAATAAGTTAATGAGGTAACTTAATTAAGCTGATTAAGCTCATGAATGCATTAATTAGCAAATATTTCTGTGTCAAAATACTGGTCGTCATATAACATGGGGAGGTGTTAAAATGAACCCAACATCTTACACTGCAATATTTTCTCAACTTCTGAAAAAAGGCAATTGGAAGTTTTGTCAGAACAGATGATACAGCATCTATTTCTATTCTTGGTTTGTCTAATTAGGCAGTTAAAACCAGCCATCTCCTTGTAACATGCCCATGTGGGAAAAGGGGTTATGAAGTCCACAGTTAAACTGTAGACTCAAAAAGATTAGGGCTGGGACAATATGCCATTTTAAAAAATACAATATATTGGCACAAAATGATCAATAATTATCAATATTTTTTATTATATTTACAGTCCTGTCAAGTCGTCAAAAAGACCAACTGTGTTAAAATTCAGTTCATGTTTTTGGTAAACAAATTAACTTCTGTGTTCTTACAAAGTTTCTCTGGTGTGCAATATTGAATGACTCTATCCAATACAACGTCCACAGTCTGATGTGTGACTTCATTAGCTCTGCCTGGGGTTGTTTTTTCCTTCATACAAAGAAATGGTAACAGGGCACTCGTTGGTGTGTGCTGTTGTGAAGGCTGCCATCTTGACATCACAATATGTGCATGTACAATAGTCGATATCACAGGACTTGCAATATTAAGCAAGGCAAATTAACTCTGTCATGCGACATCTTTTTTTGCTGCTTGATGCAAAAAAAAAAACATGTAAGGTCTTCATTTTCCATGATGAATCTATGAGAAAAGTCCATCCGATGTAACCTAATTTTGTTGAGTTTGTTGCCGGTGATGTGCAGACTCTGCATGCACAGTGATCAGTTCCCTATGTGTTCTGGGGAGGAGGTGCACTTGATCATGCCTGTGTCAGAGTCATATACATGACACTGAAGGGGAGCCGTCCAAGATGACTTCTGGAGGAGTGGCTGAACCAAGTGTGGTAGAAGTAGGAGGAGGGGGTTTTGTTTTGTTGGAGGAGGACAGACTTCTAAGTAACCAAATGATGAAAACTATGATTATGAAAAAATTATGAAAATTATGTTAATTTTATATATAGTATTTGAATAACACGTCATTGCATGTTTCTTTGAAATGTCTTGTATTTTGTCACATCACAATATATATATATATAGCAGATTTTAGAAAAATATCACAGTGTCAGATTTTACCAACATCATGCAGTCCTGACCAGCAGGTGCCTGCTGTTGGTTGGTTCCAAATGACATTTTTGCCTGTCTTGCTTTTCAAAATGTGGCCACATACAGCGAACGTAGCACCAGCATCCGACTCCAGCAGTGTTTTTGGTTTGTTTGTTTGTTTTTTTATGTTTTGTGTGGGGGTTTTTTTTGTTTGTTTGTTTGTTTTTGTTTTTGACAAGCTGTCTGGCGTTCAGGCTCACTGGGCAGCCAATCACAACAACCTACATCAACGGTTACTGTGGAAACCAGGATGGGAGTGTTTGGAAACCAAATCTGCATTCATATTTATTTATTCTTATAAAATAGAGATAAAACCATATGCCCAGGTCATAGGCATCTCAGAGAAATTGCATCAGGTTAACTGGACTTAGTTATATGTCTGGAAGACATTTCACCCCTTATCCAAGTAGCTTCATCAGTTCATGCTGTTCATTAGACTAGACTGGTAGTCTGGAGAAGCAGAAACCATAAAACCATATGTTTTACTTATGGAGCTGTTATCCACCTGTTATCATAATCAGTCAGTAACTGGTCCCATTCCTGAGAGCCATTTAGCTCAGCCAGGGGTTGATAACTGCTTCACTGCAGTGCTTAGCCTTTACAAGACTTGAAACACTAATTGATGGTATCTTTATATCTAAGCTATGAAGGAATTAACGATGTGTAAGAGTTACTCTACAGTATGAGCGCAGCTATGTTTGGCAAAGTGATTCACTTCAGATCATACTAGTATGTCTGAAAATACCCCTCACATAACTCTTTTGATACGACTAATTATTGACAGTGAGCAGTAAATGACCTTAATGCTCCTCTGTGGAAGAAGAATTAGTTGTCAAAAAAAATCAACTAAAACTCAAACGTTTTCAGCAGATGAGTACTGTAGGTGTCATTTGGCTTAACTGTTTGTGTGTGTGTGTGTGTGTGTGTGTGTGTGTGCGTGCGTGCGTGCGGCCAAAAACTTAACATTTCATTGTCAATTAAGGAGGCAATTAAACTACATCAGTGCTGCAGGTACACAGCAGCATGTAGGCGGTGAGTTTGCATTAATTTGGGAAGCTGAAATAACTTTAAATTTTTGGTTGTTGCCAATCAGGGAGCTAGTTCGATTACTTTAAATTGCTTTGAGGGGAGTAGATACTCTCTTTAATTCTATCTAAATGCCCTATGCAAGTGTTTCTAAACATTTTCTTTTTCAGCAGCCAGAGATTGATTTTCTTTTTGCCTTGGGGACCAGGAAAGAACACAATCCCACCTGCTTGGACTGCTTCCTTTAAAACTACAAAACACACTATTTAGTCCAAATTTAGATCAATTTGTTCAGGGATTGCACATAAACCAGTTCTCATCCTGTAGCCAGACACTGAGAAATGATGCCGTATACCACAGCGGTTCAGTTCATTTACAGTAGTGACTAAGTTAGAGGTGTACCAGCTATAACAGGGCTGGCGTTAAAAACCCAAACACACAAGAGAGGAAGGGGGCAAAATCATTATATCAGGTCCATAAGCTCTGTGAGCGATAATTAGGCATATTGACTGCTGCACGATAAATGCAGAATGAGTAGGATTTTCCTACAACACAACGCATAGTGTTTCTGGGTGTCGGTCCTTGGCCAATGGGTGTGCAGCTCCCAACTAATAACAGCATGCAGTGCCAGATTAATTGCAGGACGTACAATAGGAAGCTATGAAAATCATGGACCACAGAAAAAAAAGAAATACACAACAAGAATGAATTTGGGGTTGGCTGTCACCTGCTGGCAAGCACTGAAGAAGAGGATGAAGACGAAGAGCGACACACTGTTGGCCTGTTTTTGTTGGACAGGTAGGTGCTGGTAGGCCAAGAGACCTCCTAAAAGTCGTACCCATGCTCATATGTGCACACGCCCACCCACCAACCTCCTCGAACAAAGTTGATGGAATTAAATTGTGGAAAATCATTCACCCACTTGACTGGTCAGTGGACACTAGTTGCGTTATGTTATGTCTCAGTCTACTATCAAATGATGAAATTCACCCAACTCAGATCTGGAAGCCAGCACAGGATGTACCCCTGCTCTCCCGGTGCTTCTGCTCCCATAACAAAACAAAACTAATGATCTCTCACTACTGTTTCACATCTTCTGCCCACAACCGGCTGCAATGTTTACTTTGCTAGTAGGCAAATTTGTATGCTTGCAACACATTTTAGACATTTTTTTTAGGGTGCATAGCGCATACTGTTTCTGTTGCTTTTCTACTTAAGCACTACAGTTGTTGTTATGGTTACAAAGTGTCGACTCCAGGGTCAGTCCGATGTAATTTATCCCTTCACACGGGATGTGATGAGTACAGCAGCGCAGAGCCACATGTGATTTTTGTCGCGCTTCTAAAAAGCCCTTAATGCTTCCTACTTAATCTCTCCTGGGACCCTTCTTCATGTACGGTGGATTTGCAGGCAGCAGTGTTGTTTTTTTCTTAATAACTCATTAAAGGGGCCATAAATGCTCATCTCCACCAACCACGAGGCATAAAACCTCCAGCTGTGAGGACAATTAGTTTAGGGAGATCTGAACTTTTTCTGGCCCGGCCCCAAATCCCATTGGAACAAGTCAGTAGCTGCTTTCCTTTCTGCACAGCAACATGTGCAATACAGATGTGTCATAATGCTTTTCAGTGCACAGCTTCCAAGTCTCCCTTGTCAGTTGTTGACTACATCAAGGACCTGATGTTAAAAATAAAGCCACTATGTTCTCCAATGAAACATTTGTACATTGCACAGCAATGACTCTATAAGGATATAAGGACAACAGCAGCGCGGTGCCATTTGAGGACTTTAAGGTACATCTGAGGATGCTTGTGAATTTGTGTGTATGTGGGTGGAGAGTGCATAGAGCCTGGCCATGGACTGACTAAGAACAAACAGATAAAAGCTGAGGCAGGTAAGGGAAGTAAAAAAAAAAAAAAACTTGATGATTTGCCTACTGCTGAGGGGAGAGAGAGGGAGATGACACAGAAAGAAACAGACAGGGAAACAAAGGTACGCAGAGGAAGAAACAGGGGAAAATAGAAAAGAATGGGGGAGAATGGAAGGAGGAGAAGAGAGGATAGAGGAAAGATGGAAGGAAGGAAGGAAGGAAGGAAGGAATGGAGGTAGTGGCCAGCAGCATGTTTCTACTCCTCAGCATGAGATTATATTCAGCAGCTCTCTAATTCTGGTGGATCTGATGAGTCAGCACAATACTATGTGTCAGATAATTACTTTTTTTTTAATAAAAAAAGAAAAGAAAAGCAATTTGCTTACCATGCTTATAAAACACTGATAAAAACAAACCTTGCTATGCTGTCTGTCTAGATGTGACCTGAGGGCATTTAACAGTCTGAAATCCACAAACAGGAGCACTTAAAACAGAAAAGAATTACAGGTAAACCTCAAGGCTTAAACCATGACTCATAAACCAACAAAAAAGTTATAGTTCATAGCTGGTTTGATATTATCATCCCTCATACATCAGAGCAGGTAACCTTCAGCTTGTTTCATAAGGCCTCAGCATTGCATTCATCTGATAAAGTTATGGGAGCTTTAATGTCATTTTGGTAGATGTTTTTCCACTCTTGGGATGTTTCTTCCTCTAATTCACATCTTGGCCAAAAGATGGGTCAAATGAAAATAAACACTATACAATTTGCATTTATCACCAATTATTTCAAATAAATACTTTCATTTTTTGTATATAAGGCAAATGTTCTATTTCATTTTTCTCCCTGATTAAGTTTTTTTTCTCAACTGTGGCATTTCCTGGTGCCAGAAGTAAATTGATACCCAGGGGGGCTCAAAATGTCAATTGTTTGCCATTAGAGTGCTTGGCATTCACAATAAGGGAATATCAAGCTCTGCTGAAAGGAACTCAGTCTGTCTGCATTGCAGAATTGCACTCTATAATAAGCCCCATTTGTTTTTCCTTCCCCTTCTCCATCTTCTGCTTGTTATGAATCATTTGTTGATTTACAATGAGAGAGGGAGAGCGAGTCTTGGATAACCAACAATGACTCTGATTAGTTTTCCACTGAAAAGAGACGCAGAGTGCTCTGAGTGATGGCTTACTGTCGATTAGTTTCAGTGAGTGGGCCAATGAAGAGGCACAACAGAGGGATTTGAAAGGAGTAAAGTGAAAGTGGAGTGGAGGAAAAGGACAACAAAGGGAGAACAGAGGAGGGGATGGGAAGGAGGGGGAGGGAGGAGGTGATATCTCCATTAACAGAAAGCAGCAGGCGGTGAAGAGAGTCATGGTGAGGAGAAACGGACGGTGGTGTGACTGACTGGATTGAATTAGAAACAGTTCCACTCTGCAGGCCTGGGCTCCATGTGATGATGAAGTAATGTAAACAGTCTACTATTTGCACTTATTTCAACCCTCTTCGAATGCAACTATCAGCTAAATGTTGAAAAATGTAAATGGAAATTCCATGCTCTGATTGGCTAGAGTGAGTGATTCACACTCTTTGCATATCTGTTCATGCCTACTCTTGCATTCGACATTCAGTGTCATACCTATTTTTCATTCAAAGTGTGGTTCTATCAGTAATAGGTAAAGACACAGGAGGTTAACAGATCGAGAAAGAGACTTACCTTCCAGACTTTAAATGCACTAAGATACCAGAGCTGATTATCAAACTACAGCATGTCTTTTCATTTTATAAATTGCACATTGACCCGCCCTATTTAACCAGAAAGCTTCAATAATCAACTAATTCCCCTTATGAAAGCCTGCCCCACTGTGCAGTTATATCAAACTGAATGAAACACTTTCTCAAAAAAAACAAAAAAACATTGTGAACTGACTACAAAATCTGAAATGCAGACTATGTGTTGTGAAAAGGCTTATAATATGTGACAGTATCACAAATTGAACACAATTATCCATCTTCATATGTTCACTGTGTGGAAAAGTTTAGCACCTCCACAGTATGTAATACTGTCTGTGTCTGGCTTCTATTTTTCCAAATCATTTTTGCAATGCATGCTGTACATAATTGGATTTTTAAACATATTTTTGTTTTTCATACTTTGTAAAATGCAAATTTTATGGTCTAAAAATCTAGCTTCAAATGAACAAAGATACGATTGTGTCAATTATGTTTGTAAAGCGACATGAATCAACAGATTATTTTCTGATGGAGATTTCCATTTCTTCCTGTGGATGTCAGATGACTGACAAGAGGCAGAACATAACGTAATGCCTGCACTGATATGGATGCACTCAACTTGGCACAATGCAATAAAAATAAAACAGAAACTCTGACAAAATCAAATAAAGATTTCATGTTTCCTGTGATGGATTATCTGTATCAGCCAGTGTTCAAGCCTGTGGAAACTCTGGCTTCTTTTGATGCTTAGAAAATAATTGGTTAAGTAAAAGGTAAAAGTAAGATTTTAGTTGCAATAAAATAGCAGAAACTGAGTTGGGATTTTAACTCAGCTTGTCGAGGTTCAAGGGAAAAGTAAAGTCCCATCTGGTCCTTTGCTTTCCACAGTGCTATTAACTAACTACTACCTGTTTCTAGTCATGTCCCTTCCATGTAATCTTGTAATGGCTGGGAAATGTATTTCTCTGAGTGTTTGAGCATGGAGAACATTATTTGCATTTTAAGATATCTTGGTCGTTTCATGAAGTTTCATGAGACCAAACTGTTCAGTGACTATTAAGATCAGAAGGGACAGCGCTCTCTCTTTCGGTCACTCTCACTTTCACTACTCTGTAGTCACTTTTCCACCACAGGCACCGTTTTAAAATCACAATGACACAGTGCTTTGAGCGCATACTTCCTTAATATGATGTTTTCACTTCTGAAAGATGATACTGGGTGGGATTTAATATAGGGCAGAATCATTCAAAAGTGGACTGCACTTGATTCCGTGCCCAGTTTTCTCATTTGTTACATAAGTGGGCATGGGAGTGATAGATGACCAAAACAGAGTATAAACTCCCAGCCCTTTCAGAAGTCATGTGATATCCGGTCGTACATGAAAGCAACAGTGGAGCAGTAACATAAGCAATGTTTCAACACACCATATTCTAAATAAATACGTGTCTTTTTTACTAACTTTTTGGATTGAAATCTAAAGTCACTTAAGCACAAAGACTCGTTTTCCAGCCATAAGCTTCATGTTCCTCTTCTTTGTGGATACATCACAGAAAGATGTGATGTATCCAGAAGTTTCGCTGCCTCATCCAAACAGGGTAACCTGCTCATGACCCAGGTGATTTAGCGTTGAACCTCAAGAGTCATTGGAAAAGCTGAAGTTGAAAAAGTCATTTTTCACTTCATTGTGACTTTAAGGTTTGCCAGTCCCTTTATAATGTGAAGAAAGTCAGGCCAACTCAAAATGTTTACAGCAGGAAATGACAACCATTGCTTGTTTAGCTGACACATAATTTCTGTTGGCAACAAACCAACAAATGAGCAAAAGCGAATCTAATAATTTGTAAGGTTTGTGGAAACCAGACCCATCTCTTTGAAGCAGTGACACAGAGCAGACATGGCATTACTGTAATGACATGGGGGCTAACAGTGTTTCACAGTGATTTGTCGCTCTTGCTTCCATTTTGTCACATTTACTCACACATCACCAAATGAAAGAGGACAGATCTCCCTGCTATGCCAGGTTGGTTGGTGTGGCATGCAGGACAGCCTGCTGAGTGAGACACACATCGCTCCAGCTGAACTATGAATTCTGTACACCAGAAGACATCTGTTTGGTCCCTTTGCGCTTGCTATCTTTGTTCTTGCTGATTTACATCTCAGCAGTATGAGCTGTGAGTCTGCTGGGCTGTCTCTCAGTCTACCTTTCTATCTGTCTCAGATTTTTTTGTCTGCCCTTCTGTCTGTAATTGCCTTGGTTAATCTGTCACCTATATCCGCAAAGCCATTTCTCTTTCTCTCTCTCTTCCTCTCTCATCCTCTCTCTCTCTCTCTCTCTCTGTCTCTGATGTCACTTAGCAGATGCATATGTGATGTTTGCTTGAGTTCCTACTGAAGATCTGTAGTTAATGTTCCCGATGAAAATGACAGGAACTGGAGGCAATGACTGTTCTTTGTGCCAGTAATGACAACACATGGATAAAGAGACAGAAGCAATGATAAATACGTAAATGATGTCTGTAATGCGGCTACTGACAGCGGTGGTTGATGATATTGACGATAATGATCATCATAATAACAGTGACAAAGACGGTGGTGATAATGATGATTTAAAAAGGTAAGTCGCTGCAGACTTCTGTCACAAATGAATACAAGCTCTGCAAAAGTAAAACACACTGACAGAGATATTTCAGCTGTACTTAAGTCTACTCACAAAGTCAAACGTCTGCAGGAAGAACCACCTCTGAGAAATGGGATGTAATGATGAGATACACAAAACTGCAGGTACAACAGCAAACTCTGTTTTGTTTTTTCTCAACCAAAACCTTACATTTTTGTAGGTAAACATTTTTTTTTATAATTCAACAGGAACATAGCCTGCATTAAATGCCTTACCTCCCTGCCCTAAACTGGCTTACATCTGGCCCATCTAACCCCAGACAATATTTAACATCTAGCCTACACAACCACCAGACGAATAATGGATTGAAAAGAACAGGATGTCTGTGCTATCTGCCCAAGCTTCAAGATGTCTGACACAATCACGGTGCAAAAATTGGTTTCAACACCTCTCTAACAAGAGGGGAACACAAAATTACTCTCACCACGGTGTCCTTAACAGAACTTACACATAGTCCTGCATGGTGGCTACATCAGTAGGTATTACCAGTCTTGAAATTGCTAGTCTGTTCCCTTTTTTCTGAAGCAAAGGTTACCAAAAGATGTCATGAAGCTGCGTCTTTATTTCTTTGATATAGCCAAACAACGCAGATATCAGAATACCCTCAATTAACAAAGATAAAAAAAGTGTTGTTTTACAACTTGTTGCATCCTATCATACTAATAAATATACAAAGGTATTAAAAGCAAAGCAGCAATACTTCCATGCTGCTAACAGTACTCAGCTGTGCTTTTCACCTCACCAATTCACCATTGTATCCATAATCACAGTAAACAACACTGCCTGGGGTGCTCTGGGTGCTGTTATTGCTATGAAACACCTTTCCAAGTTTGTACAAAATTGTTAACAACAAATAAACTTGGACATTAGCTGAATGTAAGACACAAAAGCTAAGAAAATGCTGGCCTCTGCTTTTCCTTGGCATCTAGCTCCTGTTGTCTATATTTTGTGGCAGCCACAGTTCATTGGTTCCAGCTCACATTAGGCTTGATTCATTTGTGGTGCAAAAAGGTGCAAGAGAAATAATCCATATGGCACAGGCTTAAAGAACCTTGAATATATGGTGTAACGCATGACTGAGGAATAGCTATGAAGGCATGTATGGCACCATGGATAAAGAGTGAGAAATCACTCCGGGGAGGTTAAAGTTGCTTGCAAAGGCATTTTTATAGCAGGAAAAGAGCTTTGGTCATGGCTGAGGGGGCTTATAAGCCCCTCTAGAAAAGTACGAGTGTAAAAAATGGTTACTTTCCACAGAAGACCCATTTACTACACACAAATGTCCATGCAAACAAACACATGCACACACAGTGGGTCAGCAACACTGACAGAATTAGTAACCACTGAACCACTGGATGAAGGATTAGGACTTCTAAAAACTGCCTGTCTCTAATCCTCTCTTGGTCAAAATGGTGCGTAGAAACATGGTAGCAACTTTCAGATGCCACTCAGAGTTAAAGTATCTGCAAATGCGTTCTAAGTAGCCACAGGACTGTCTCTGGTGGGTTACTGCCAACAAGAACAAGTTGCTCGGATTAAAAAAAAAAAAAAAAAGTCCCAGGATACAAAAGTTCAAAGATAATCCAATGGTTGAAAGAAATCAATTCCTTAGAGCTGTGGTTAATGCTGGTAGAGATACAGACAGCAGATGATAGTTATCAGACAGTCAGCTTAAAGTACGTAAAGTTAAGGTCCTTCTCTGTTGAGTACAGTGTAATATGGATTTCACTTCAAAAGATGATTATGAGGCAAAAGTGCACACTCGAAACACTGAAATGTAAGGGTTAATTATCCTCCAAGTTAAACCCTGTCAAATCAATAAAATCAGTGCTCACTATTAACATGTTTGATACAGTGAACACTGTAAAGATCTGAAAAGGTTATGAGAGCTATACAACTTCCCATTTAATGTAATATAAAGCAGTAAGGTGTGGAAAGGTCGCTTGTCTAAAGACTCTCAAATCCCTCTATCAAGAGTTGTCCTTGAACATCTCGGCTAGAGTATACCTGGCCGTGTACCAATGTCACTCACTGATATGCATCTACATCCATCAACGGGAATATCCTTCTCACTCACAGTAAAACACACACATTGGGTACTTGTGGGCACATTATCCACTTGCACAAACCCACAGAGAGACACTCATGCCCTTTTTTCAAACGTGTTCACACACACATTGGCAGAATGACACAAAACATTATGTTTAATTCATGAAAATTGGGATTTAACTAAGTTTCCGTGATCTGAACTTTCAAAAAAACTGAGATTTTCACTTTTATTAATGAAATTAGGAGCTAAATAGGCTATTTTGAATGCGTACTTTTTTCCTGAAAGTATTACACAAAAAAAAGGCAATGGGCTATTTTAAAGAATATAATTTATTCTAGATGCTGTTTCAATTAATATCTGATTAGTAGTCTTTTATTCTGTAATCAGAGACAGTATTTTAAGCCCTCTTCACCACTCTCCACTAATCACAGTGTTTTTCACATGTGCAGCAGCTTAATCAGGGCTTGGATTGGTTCTGTCAGCTGTCTGGGCACCACCGTCACTCCCATTTTACCAGGTAAACCAGTGATTTACTTGCAACGTATATTTGAAGTCACTGGAAGGGTGTAGTTACACCTGTTGAACAGGTGAGGCTCATTTTGATTGACATTGTCATTGGTGGAGCTACTGTGACGCTGAACTGTTTAAGCAAGAGTTTTAAAGGCTGCGTTCACACAACTAGATATTCACACCGAGGGCAAGAAGGCAAAAAAGCTTGGACTGAAGCGTGATCCTCCATATGAGGGCTGAATAAGTAACTGAAAAATTATCAGAATCGCAATATGGCCGGGTGCAATATCCAAATTGCAGGAGCTGCAATTTTTTGTTGAAGGTAAAATGTGTGACACAACATTGTTATATTATATATTATGGTGTTATAGAGATGCCCTGAACTACAAATTGTAATTTCCAGATGTATGAAAACATGTTTGTTAGGTACAGACCCCAATAAAAATCACTTTTTCAGTCAAAATGAAAAGTATAATGCAAAAATGATAATTCTTACTAAAATTGTCAAATCACAATTGCAGTATCTGTAAAAATTATCACAATATGTGTTTTTTTTTGTTGTTTTTGTTTTTGTTTTTTTTTACCAGATCTATTCCACATTTTGTTTTGACACTCTGGCAGTGACGTGAGCGTGCTCAGTGGGAAACAACCACATGAATTCTGATCTGACTGTTCACACAACAGGAATCAGATATGTGTCTGATTTAATAAGAACTGAAAATGTCAGATTTCTTTTTGTTTTGTTTTGTTTTTGGTGTTCACACTGGCTCAGATCTAGGTTTTTACTGCTGGCTTAGAACTGAGGTCCTGACATCACTGGAGGGTTTAAAGAGCTTCAAAGGGCTAAAACACTGGGGGTGAGACACTTCCCTGTCACTTAATTTACAGGCTGATGATCTTTGTTCCCTTGAGACTATTGACCAGTGAATGGTTTCAGCATTGAGCACAATGTCACTGCACCTATCTGGGACAATGCCAGAGACAACATTTCTTCCACTAGAAGAGTGCACTCAGTAGAGTGCAGATCTCCACCAGGCGTACTGTCTCTTCTCCAGGACTCAGACTTCGGTAAAAAAACACCCTTTTTTGCCTACCGGGAGAAGGGGAAATACAAAGGCACTGACCGTATATCTCGCCTTTTCCGGTGTCACAAGAATCACAAGAATCGCAAACCACAAGAGGTCCTTGACCATAAAGTCCAAACTGTGCACAAAAAATATGACACCGATAGGCCCAGTAGTATGCGAGAGTAGCTGCAGACAGATACACAGACAGATATATGCAACCAAATGCATGATCCCCTCGAGGCTGCAACAGTTGTTCCTTGACGTTCTCCGATGTGCTTTGTAGTGAGCAGTGTTAAATCGAACCACTTTCTTTTAACTTGCTGGTATTCTGAAACTTGGCTCACCTGCTCCCTAATCTCCATAATCTACTGTATTCCCACCACCTCTGCTGCTGGAGACTACGCTATTGGATTTTCTCAATGGCAGCGAATGATGCTGAAGCTCTTATTTTTCACTTTCTTCTTCTACACCATTTAGGTATTCTCCCTTGCCTAATATGGTGTTTTTGAGGCAGGAGCAATTAGGTTCATTCATGATAATCAAGGTCCCATGAATGCACTTATAATTAAGGAATGATTATAATTTATCAAGATATTCACATGGATATATAGATACCACATGCCTCCAAACATTTGATAAATACAGTGGCAATTAGTTTGTAAAATTAACTTGTATAAAGGAGCTTAAATACAAGCGTAGGAAATTATTGATAAATGAGGCTCGGTGTGCGCAATATCTCACAACAAAACAAACACTTGCTTGGGTCCCTCAGCACCGTGGAAAAGCAAGATGAGGTGGGTGAGAACCTGATCAAACAAACAGGTGCATTTGGTGTATGTATGTGCAGATGGTGGGCCTTGATGCCTCAGTGGTTGCATGGACATCTGTTTGGTAAGCAAAGGTCTTTACATGGTTAATAACTTTAATTACGTTTAATGATCGTTCTTTCACTGCAACCAGAAGTAACCAAGAGTGGTGTTCCTGTTTCATTTTGGATCTTCACGTCAGCACCATTCCAGCTTGTTTCTTAAGGTTACTGAACATACACTTAACATGGACCATTTCATCAAGACCCTAAGATAAACTACACTGATGGTCTGTGTGAAGCAATTAGATTTCGATTTAGAATTAGGCTCATATTATTGGCAAAGCTATGTTTCTTCATCTAGCCATCGTGTCTCTATTAGACACACACACACTCTCTTTTCCCTGCTCATTCAATGCCGCCACCGCACACAGATGCACTAGACTAGCACACTTACACACAAGCAAATACGAAGACATTCACACACACACACACACACACACTTGCACCTACATGCAATCACCCACACAGACAGACAGCCATACCCACACAAAAACCATACTCCATCTTTCACTCCTCTACACTCCTCCTCAACACACTCACTCTCTCTCTCTCACACACACACACACCCACACACACACACACACACACACACACACACACACACACACACACACACAAACATATGCACACACAGCCTGGGGCTACATCTAAACCAACATAGTAGAGAAGGCCGGAGGTGATA